>JAFBJT010110954.1:30068-46084 GCA_016785325.1 Chascanopsetta lugubris
CCCCACCCCCCCCCCCCCAATGTGGTGAACCTTAGGGAAACTCTGAGTTACATAAAAAGCTCAAGGGAAATGTTACGGTCACTGCCGTACATTATATTTTCTTATATCTTTGAAAAAATGCCTGTGTAGAATCTAAATCGCGTCAGTAGACGAGGACCAACTTATCAATGTTTCCCTCGGTCCTAAAGTCCTGTTGGTCAGTGTTCTGCTGCCTGTGTGCTTCTCTGCCGCAAGACATACATTTCAGTGCCAAGCACCGCTGAGTGATTCATTTGTTCCATCCGATCACCCCAATGATTGATGGTTTAAAGGTCATCGAGTTAAATAAATAGATACCTCTCTCTCTGCGCCATATAAGCTTTGTGATAACTTTATCTCTCTCCTCTAATCTGTTTCCTCACTGGCCTTGTGCCTGTCATTGTGCATGAATTCTTTCCATTCACCAACATTCGTGTTCATTTCACAAAACTAACTTCAGGAGCTTAAGCATCAGTGAGCTGTTGATCTGGAACACCCTCAAAGGGAGTGTTGAAAACGGTTGTACTTAAGGTGCAGTCTGTAAGGTTTTGGTTCTGTTGGTAGAAAAAATGCAACAAAACAATGACATAGTGACATTTTCATAATCACCCCAATGTATTATTTTTTCCATTAGCCTTAAATGAGCCCAGTAATGTATATTTTCATGAGGAGTGAGTCTTCTACGGGGCCTAAGAGCTACCGTAGCCTCTCCTCCTTGCTCAGAAGGGTAAGGGACATGCAACTTCACCACTTGATGTCATCAAATCTCACACACTGCACATTTTTAAGGGAAAACCTTTGACCAGGTGCACAATTTTGAAGAATTTTTATTTTTCAGGAATTTTCACGTAGTGATGTACAGTCCGAGTCAAGTTTGTTTGGTATAGAAACAGATTGTTTTACAGAACGTTCAAAGTTTGTCAAGTACAAACATGGTGTCATACAGTGGAAATAACTACAGGCACCTCTTAATATGAATAATATCAATTGTCTACTTAAACAAAAGACTCAACACTAATTAGTATGAGCTAAGATAAAAGATGTTATTGCATCGCCTGGTTGTTTTTGTCACATTTGAATAGACAAGATGGAGCCAATAGTATCATTCTAACTAAATACGTTTCACAAATGAATAATCATTCCAAGTGAAACCATAGGATTGTCATAGATTCTGAGATCCCTGTTTGAACGCTCTCTGTTAGTGAGGACTTTCACAAATGCAGGCAAAGATGGACAGAGACTGTGGAATCAATAGACTTCTCACACTGCAGCTGCCGGGTGACGCAGACCTTGAACAAGTTGACTGGAAGGTCAACAACTCCAGCGCATTGTCCCATCATTGCAAACTCCATGGCATGGCTACTGCTCAGTATCGGCCTCTTCCCGAAGACGGACAAAGACTTAACCAGAAATACATCAGCTCGAGTCCATGAGCTTTTCCACCAAGGCCCTGGTTTTCACTGCCCCCGAGCACAGAGCCCCCACCTGGTGCTGCAGACCCCACGTGAAGAAGCCGGACACTGCCCTCAGCGACGCCCTCCGCACGCTCTCCGGACGCCTACGAGCCGCTCCAACCCTCCAGCTCCGTCCTGGCCGGTATCGCTCCAGCTGAGGTCGGACCAGAAGGAGCCGGAATGGCCTTTGCTCGAAAGGCCCAGGCGAGCGAAGCCCACCTCCTCCACCAGACTGTTATGGAGAGGCCACAGCGCAAGCGCCTCAAGTCCCGGTGCCCCTTTGCCATACATGCCCAAATAACTGCCCTGCACAACACCAGCTGACATCAGCAAGGTGACGTGGAGTGAACGGTGCAAGGCAGCAGAACCATTGAGGCGTCCCCTCTACATTGAAGACCCCACAGATGTCCCTGGCCACCGCCTGCCTAGAAAGCAGTAGATAACACTGAGGACAGGTGTGGGAGGCTTTGGTGAAGCAATGCAGAGGTGGTCCTAGCAGACGGTGCCCAGCGTGAATGTGGAGACCCCCGACAGACGGTGGAACACATCATGACCAGCTGTCCCAAACATCGACCAATGAATGGCGATCGAGGTCAAACGAACCTGGACATTGAAACACGGGACTGGCTTTCTGCCGCAGAGCTGAAGGTCTGAAGGACGTGTGCACGGAGAAGAAGAAGCTATCACAAGAAGAACCTACGTGAGAGATTCCTGCAAAGTTGAACCAAAAGATGAAAGACCTGTGAGCAGCTGCAGGCTGAGCTGGATTAGTCTGGACTGTTGTTTATCTTCACACGGAGCTTTAGCAAAGACCTCCTATGCAACAACTCAAAATGATAGTTTATCATTTGCTCTTTTATATTCAATTGATCACCCCGATTTGTAAATAAGGGGGGGGGGATCAACACTATACAACTCCATGGCTATGAAGTCATTCATGTTGTTTTTAAATCATTATGAAACCATTTTATATGCTTTTGCTATTTGATTAAAAAACATTTAAAAGAAACATGTTTTGTTTGATTAAGGATTAATTATTTTCTTAGGATTTTTTAAATTTTTTTTATTGAACAAATGACATCTCCCGGTGATGTCTCTTGATCTAAATCACATTCAGAAGTTGTCTGGCATCAAGTTTCTTCATACAAGAAACATGCAAGAGTGCATCATTGCTAAAGCTCCTGTAAACAATTCAGTTATTGCGCCAGGGATTACTGTATAAATTCAATATTATGTATCATTACGTTATTCTGTCTGTAATATTCTTGGTTCACAAAATAGATGAATTCATGTATGTGTGTATATAGTATATATTTATTTCAGGCAGCATTATGAATCCAGTCTCATCTGTGTTTTCAAACTGTTGTCAATCATTTTGAGCGAGACTGTATTATTGAATGTCATCTTTCACACTTGACCTCATGAGCAGCTGTTGACTAATCAATAGTGTCATGTCAGTGAGTGATCAGTTGATCACATGCACTGTGAGAACTGCCTCATACATGATTATCAACCAGTGTTTTTTTCCTCCTCTCTGCAGATGTGTTGGCTCCTCTTCACTCACTGTTTAGATTGAATGGCTAAAACATTTACAGTCCGACTATAATATAAACGAACTCCATAAAATAAAGTGCGTTTTCTGATGCTTCTTTCAGTCCTGGACTGTGGGAAGGTGAAGCATTACAGGCTAAGGAAACAGGACAATGGTCACTACTATGTTTCGAAGACGAGAAGCTTCCAAACCATTAAGGAGTTGGTGCATCATTACTCCAGACAGTCGGACGGGCTCTGTGTGCGCCTGGGTGAACCGTGCAAGAAGGTAAAAAACACAGCATGGCGCTGGAGGAATGAAACGCGCTCTGGTGCTTATCATTAACCTTTGCTCTTCACATTGATAGACATTGACTCTCCTTGTCTTTGAAGATGGAGGTGCCACAGACCTATGGTTTGTCCTATAACACAGTGGACCAATGGGAGATTGACCGCAACTCTATCAAGCTACTCAGCAAACTCGGGGCCGGTCAGTTCGGTGAAGTCTTTGAGGGCATTTGGAATGACACCACAGCCGTTGCCGTTAAGACCCTCAAACCTGGTACATTCAACAGTTACATGTCTTTGTTGTTTTCTTGGGTTGATCAAATTAACTCGAGCCTCATAAAGCAATTGTCACAGTTGGGTTCTATTGAACTACAAAACACAGACCATCGAGAACTTAGCTTTGTCGTGCAAGAGGAATCAGAAATAAACATTATCATAGTAAGAAAAGTGATGTATCAACTTTCACAAGCTTTTATAACCCCAACTCTTTCTTGGTGCACAGTGTCATTGTGTGTGGAGCTTTGGTCATGCTAAAAAAGTGTGTTATTTATTTATTTAGCCTATAAGAATAGTGTGTTATCTCTGCTTGATTAGAAAGAAATTATTTACCAAAGGAACACTTCAAAGGAAATTATTTGGACCTACTTTGACCTCTCTTTTTTCCAGGCACCATGGATCCGACAGACTTCCTCCGAGAGGCTCAGATCATGAAGAGGCTTCGGCACGCCAAGCTGATCCAGCTGTACGCTGTGTGCACCATGGAGGAGCCCATCTACATCATCACGGAGCTGATGAGGAACGGCAGCCTGCTGGATTACCTCAAGCGTAAGATGGCGTTGTGTTGTTCTCCACATGTGATCAGGAGCTGCTTTATAACAAGATCAGAGTCCTTTGATCTCACGTGGTAAGGTCAGGCCTGGACTGTCAAAATCGTTTCTAGACTTTTTTTAACAATGTGAATCAGTCAGTATCAATGGCATGTGGTTGTTAAACTCCTTTTCAGCAGCAGATAAAGGCAAAGTTTTTAACAAATCTGAAAAATGTACATAATACACCTCCTTCGTGGTGCATTTGCAATACATTGATACCAGCCTTTGTTGTGTTGTTCTTGTGGAAGGAAAATGGAGGGTATCATGAGTTTGTCGTCTGGCTGTGCTTCAGAGCTCACAGAGGCGCTGAAGGAGCTTTATGACTCTTGTTTTTGGACTTTGACTCCAATATAGTATACTTCCTCAGAGATGGGAGAGTCTGAACTGCCGGAGGTGTTTTAAATCAGATTAATCACTGTATTAAAATCAGATTCCTGAAGTACAAGAATATTGTAAGATTCTGCAGAAGACTAAATGATGGTGGTTTTGTTCAGTTGTATTTTTCACTTTTCTCTGTCATTCAAAACGTCTCAAATATTCTTTTTGGCCTTTTCTGAACTGTTTTCAGTTGATCAAGTAATGGACTGCAGATATGTCAGGAATGAAGTTGGTCATTTGTTGCAGCGCTACATACATTCTGAGTTGGCAGTGGTGGAGTGGGCAAATGTTGGGTCAGTACTTTGACCTTCATATGGGACCCTCTACTCTGGATCTGATGTAGTACGTCACAATCACCTCAATGGAGCAAAGACTGGACTGTGGCTTGAGTTGTCTGTTGTATTCAGTGATAGTCGACTGAGACCGTCTGTGTGGTGACCTCCATTAGCCCATTATCCAGTTCTACTGACAGACATTACAAAACACACGTAAACACATCAAACATGGTGTGTGTGTGTGTGTGAGGGGGGGAGGGGTAGAGAGAGAGATTGGAGATGGAGTCACGTGAGTAACATAACCATGGAAACCAAGATGGCCCCTCCCTCACCAGAGCCAAGATGGCTGTTGACCGCCGACTATGAATGGTTGAACGAAGAGAACAAAATGGGAAGTGATAGTTGAGCATATATAAATATATATATATATATATATATATATATATATATATGTGTGTGTATTTGTATATATATATATGTGTATATGTGTGTGTGTGTGTGTATTTGTGTATGTGTGTGTATATGTATATATATCCACGTGTATGTATATATGGAATACTACAGCAAACTGCTCAAAATGAGAATTCCGTCAATATGCAGGGGGTTGAAACGATGTTGTATCTGATTCTGAGGAGAATTCTGAGTCACCTTCCTTTTTTAATCCCAGAGGACAAAGGTGCCTCGCTGGGGCTCTCGGACCAGATTGAGATGGCTGCACAGGTGGCATCGGGCATGGCTTTCCTGGAGTTACAGAACTACATCCACCGAGACCTGGCAGCCAGGAACGTTTTGGTGGGCGAGAACAACATCTGCAAGATCGCAGACTTTGGCCTCGCGAGGGTCTTCATGGTGGGTTTGACTTGGCAAACTCTCGGTGTAATAGCACTTTGAATCTAGCGTTTTAATGAAATATGCCATACAATATTACTGTTCCTTAGCATATACATACAGTGTATAAGATGAAGATATTTATTGCCTCATAAATACTGAACTGCAGCTTTGACCACATAAGATATTTTCTTTTCAAATCCGGCTCAATCCAAACCCAGAGTGAAAGTGTTCTTACCTTCACTAACGTGCAGTTTTCTTTTTTCTCATCAGAAAGAAAATGAGAATGTTTACGAAGCCAAAGAGGGCACGAAGTTCCCGGTGAAGTGGACGGCTCCGGAGGCCATTCATGACAACAAGTTTTCCATAAAGTCTGATGTTTGGTCCTTTGGGATTTTGCTGTATGAGATCATGACGTTTGGCCAGATGCCTTATCCAGGTACCAGCGGAATCTCCTCACGTTATTCTTCTAAAGAAACATCAGAATTCTGTCAAAAAGCGCTTGTTTTTAGTGACACTTTAAAAAAGTTGCTAAACGCACCTTTTGAATTCATGGACAATAAAAAAAAAAGTAAATGTGGAAATCTCTCGCTGGATTGGTGATCATGTCCCTCTGTGACCATTCCAGCTCTGACCAACTACCAGGTGGTCCAGAAGATTCTCCAGGGCTATCGGATGCCGTGCCCACCCAGCTGCCCCAAAGTCATGTATGACATCATGATGGATTGCTGGAAGGAGAACGAACAGGAACGGCCCACGTTCGAGACTCTGCAGTGGAGGCTGGAGGATTTCTTTGACATGGACGTGACTTCGTATGATGACGCTGCCCGTTATTAGCACATCGCCCTCTCCAACAGACATTTAAAAGATACAACAACAATAACATACAAACTCTCTGTTTTGCAGTAAAACGCATGCAGGCAAACATGAACTGAAACTCGTCTTCGTACGAAGCAACTTTCTCAAACTCACAATCCCTCTCCGGCCAAATGAAGGATCAACACTGTGGACGTGCTTAAGATATAAAGAATATATTGACCATATTTAGAACCCAGCGAGGACGCTTTAATTTAAATGTCCTTCATTTTGACACTCCCGGTCAAAAGCACTTTCAGTCCGGGTCTTTGCGCAGGAGGCCGAACTCTGAGTGAGTCCTGGAGTTTCAACACAATCTGTCAATCTCGAGGAACCTGTTCTTCTTGCACTGAGCATAGCTCAGATTATTTGCACCAACCAGCCCAGCGTTACCAAAAGCCCCTGGAAGAGGCTGAGTAATGCTCAGTCTGCTTTGCATCCCAGATCATGACCCTGAGCTGAGTGGCAGGTGTTGTCATATGAACTCGCTCCTGGTTGCTCGAGTCGTTCAAGCAACCGAGTTGAGCCTCATTACTCTGAGGTTGACTCGTGTCCTTGGCTGCGGCAGCTCCTTTAAAGGCCCACCGGATGAAATCTCTTTGACTTTTTAATGTTGTTTTTCTCACCCATCATATGATCTTCACTTTATCTCTTTGAAGCTCCTATCTTCAGACTGAGGGAGCCAATAAGAACACGGTCTGTGTGTGTGTGTGTGTGTGTGTGTGTGTGTGTGTGTGTGTGTGTGTGTGTGTGTGTGTGTGTGTGTGTGTGTGTGTGTGTGTGTGTGTGTGTGATATCACCAAATTCATGCACACAAATGACTGGAGCAAAATCCTCTAATGGCCTTTTTTTCTCTATTGCGACATGGTCAGTGTTGGCATTAAAAATATAAACTAGTAAAAAGCATAAATTCTGCTACATACAAGCCAAACATCCACTACTTAAAAAGACGTTTTAAAATGCAGGGTTACGTTGAAGTCTGGACAGAAAGAGATGTTTAGGAACCATGTCGGACTCTCGAACCCTAAACCTTTAGAGTTTCTCCCACGCGACCGTCTGAGAAGGAAATGAGTGAGTGATGGTGAAGGTGTGGTTCTGTCTCTGAAGGGAGACGCTAAGAACCGTTAGTGACCACCACCTCCTGCTCATGACAAGAACCTCAGATTTTATCAACATTTGATCCAACATGTAAAGTGCATTTTTATGTTCATGTTTTGTTGATGTCACTTATGAACATGGTACATTATATTGAAGGTGATATGAAGAACATGTTAGTATTTTACAATCGGTAAGTAAACAGCACTATGAGTAGTTTGTGATCTTTTATATTTGATAGTCTCCTTCTTCCTTTGAGAAGTGTCTGAATCTGGTTGATTCAGGAACTGTTCTGGACACCACTGAGGTCCATCGTTGGGTTGTTCCTCCTGAATTGTACAAACCACTAGGGATCCCATTTAAATGTCTGAAATCTAGAGTGAAGCAACATTTGAGGATGTTGGAGACTTCTTTTACAATTCAGAGTCAATCCTAATGCGCATGGACACCTGATGTGAACACCTGATGTCAAACGAACCCATCAGCATCAGAGTCCTGGGTTGTTTCGTCCTCTGGTCAGATGGGATCATGCACCACCTCATGTTATTGGCCAGCCAGCATTTAAGTCTTGGTAAATAAATATTTTCCTTTAAATTTCGACACTGTTATATTCAACAGTAAATGTCTTGTCCCTTTATTCAGCCGATATGCTCTAAATCCTTTGAATTTTAGTTTTTCTTCTTCTTAGCCGCATCTTATGTTAACACTTTGAGAAAGAGTTGCTTGATGTAGTTTACAGTAAATGTGCTGAAAAGGCAAATATGATATATTAGATAAAGATACAAGGGTACATCCCAAACTGCCATCCCTTAAATGTTACCGGTGGTCCTGCATGATGTTTTGTTCAACTTATTACGCATTATTGTCTGGTTGTGATGTCTTCATCACCTGTGATGTCTTCATCACCTGTGATGTCTTCATCACAACCAGGACCAGCGGGGTTTGAAACCCCAGGGCCTGGATGGAGCCTTATTGCCCCCCGAGGTCCGCGCCCTCACCTCTCTGTGTAATCTGTCACACATGGGTAAATGTCTTCTGCTGTCAGTCAAATTCCTGTGGGACCTACGGTACAATGATGCAGTGACTGAAAAATGAAACACTGGACTCTTTCCCTCCTTGTTTTTCTACTGGTTGAGTTTCAAGTGTGGAGCAGCTTTCGGATCCATGGCATCAATCTTTGCAACTCCGATGTTGTTGTTGTTGTTAATACATTAACTTAAATTGTCTCACTTTCCGCATCATCTCATGCGCTGATGATTTTGTCATGTTTTAGTGTCATGAACACAATCCTGTTGTACATCAAAACCAAGTCAGTGTTTATAAATAATCATACTGTATTATAAGCATCGTTATTTTTTTATTCATAACTCGGCAAAATTAAATATATTTACTACTATTTCATCGGTACTGCGATATTTAAGTCATGTGTTCTTGATGGAACAAATGCGCAGGGAAACAAGGAGCTTATGTTGATCCATGAAGATTGACGGTAAGATTGACTTCCTCTTTGTTAATTATTAACAAAGTGAAAACATATGTTCATGTTGCCACAAATTTGCATGTCCACCTAGACAATGGAGCTTTTATTTTGGAAAGCTGAAAACTGGTCAGATAATTGTCATTTACTTAAAATTACAAAATTACAAATATACATATATATAACATACAAAATATTTAAAAAAAAATCAAAAATCAATGTAATCATTTTTGCATTTAAATTCTACCCATGCATTCGAGAATAATGGAGCCTAATGAAGATGTTTGAACTCTTGTTCTAACGGGACGACCACCCTCTGACTGCACTCTACAGAGGCTTAATTTGCACATGATGATGGAAGTGGAATAGATGACAGCAGGTGGAACAACGTTCTTTGGACATGTTGAAATGTTGATGTACAGCCTTTGTACAAAATGTCAAAGCCACTAGATTAAAAAAAACAAACAGAATGTACACTGACAACATTTTGAAAAACACAAAACCACTAGTTCATAATCTGAATACATAAGTTAAAAAATGTATGTAAAAATTAATGTTTCGATATTAAAAAGTCATGTCTGGCCTGTCTGCTGTCAATGTTAAATAATACACCGCCTTGTCAGAGTCAGGTTGTAATGTCTCCATATGGCCAGAGAGAGGTGCTAAAGCTCTGCTGCTCAAACCCAATGTCCTGCTGAGAGACAGAAATAGAAGAACTTCCACATTAAGGATAAATGCATATTTTTTAAGGTGAAAACCACTGACAGTACACCTGTGTCCTTCCTGTGTCCTTGGGAAACCACCTGTGAACATCTGTGGGGCGGCGCTGACGGCTGAGGGATGAGGATGATCTCTGGGCCCCTGAGTCTGAGGAGGCTGGAGCCATGCAGCTGTGAGTGTGATTCACTTTGGTGGGTGGGGTCCGGTGAGGGGGTGGGGGCCAGCTCTGTTGGGCTGAAGCATGCGGTCATGTGGGCGACATGATGAACGGACTAACTCCCGGACTTCTCGCACCGACCCCTCAGACTCTACCGGGCAGTGTGGGACCCCCTTCCTCTCGCTGAGATGAATGAACCTGCTCCTGAGTTCTGAGTCAGCTCGTCCTCGGCCCGGACCACCACACCCCCCACCACACCTCCACTGGTGCTGGAAAAACATGACTCGCCGCAGTTGCTCCGAGATGAAAAAAGGAGCAGGGGCAGCAGCTTGAGGTCCAGGAGCAAAGCCCCGAAGGCCCGGACCCCGACATCAGTGCCTCCATCTTTACCCATCTTCACTCTGTCAGGAAGAAGGTGCTGGGACAGAGTGAAGCTCGCTGAGATCCAACAAGTGCAAATAGAAAAAGATACAAGTCTATGCATTTAAATCAGATTCATATCAGCCCATTTAATGCCTATTGCTTTACCCACAATTAGAAATAGAATAGTCTTGATGAGAGAGGTGTTTCTTTAGTGTCTCGGTCCAAACCTGGTGACACTTGCCCTGAACTGAGCTGAGCTGTTGCCTCCGTGGCAGTTTGTTCTTACTCTTGCTGAGAGTCTAAGAGCAGAGGCTGTGTGAGACAAACTGTTATTTGCGAATGTGGGCTGTTTACATAATACGGGATTGACTGATTGATTGATTGATTGATTTATCATCACTTCAGCCTCCTCTGGTTTTCTCATGCGAGGGATCGTTGTGAGTCGGGGGAGAAAAGCCACAATCCCAGGCTGTTACCATCTGCTGTCACTCAGCTGTCAGGTGCAGAGAGTTGGAGATCAAAGTAAAATGCCTCCATCAGTGGTGGAAAGGACTCTTCAAGTCAGACCACTCCTCTTTCCTGAGGAACATCAAAGAAAAAAGTGACCATTATTGGAACAATATCATGTAGAATCTTAGATCCTGAGACTGTGTTTACTCTGCTGATTAGCATCGAGCAATCTGAAGAACGGACCTGACGACAGATGCTCGTGTTGCTCCAGGATATTAAACACCTGAACACCGGCCAGAAATGCCCCTGTTCACCTCTGAACAGCAAAGCTCGCCCCTCGCCAACGACTCTCTGACATTGGTCCAGATGTTCAAGTCTATCAAACGGGATTCAAGAGCTGCCAAGTGTCGCTGGCGCCGGCCAAGGAAGCGCTGCTCCAGATTTCCTCATGTGTTGAGGTCCTGTCTCTTTTCAGCCACTGAGAGGATGAACAGGACAGGTCATCCTCAAATACTGCAACTCTTTCTGCTCATCTGTCTGCGCTTTGATGTCAAACTAATAAGCCAGCAGCAGCAGCAGCAGCAGCAGCAGCAGCAGCAGCAGCAGCAGCAGCAGCAGCATGGATATATTGATATTTGTAAAGAGAGATCGAGCATCGTGTGTCTTCAGCCAGAGTCTTATTTAAGAAAAACAGGTCAGGACCTCTGTCCCGTCCTGGAAGCCCCGAGCGCAGAAGATCGATCGTGTTCTGCAGCAGACCTTCGTCTTCCTCGCTCTCAGAAACGAAGATGGGCAATCATCCATCGGACCAGCGCCTCCCAGCCCCTGAATATATGATTACATCGCTCTGACGCCATTTATCTGCACACCTTCTATGCAGCAGTGTGGAGCGGAGTGTGCGACTCCTCTCCGAAGACACCGCCGCCAAGAATATTGCGCACGGGCCGTCCCAAATCCGCTTAATGCCATCAATCCTCCTCTCGTTCATTCCACTTCATTCTCTCTTTATTTCAGCACTTTCCCGCATGGGGAAGCTTGATTGATTTGGCTCCCGAGGGTGGGAGACAGGAAAAGTTGGGGGGCTAGGCAAAGTGTTTGAAAGCATCGCATAAACCCTGACACAGACAAATGACGCAGGCCGGATGGGATGAATCATTTGACTTTCGGAACATTGCGGCAGCTTCCTCTCAGACACAGTCTGTCATGCCTCTTCTACTCCGTTCAAATGGGCAGAAGCACAAACGTTCTCCTCTGGGCTGGAGGACTGAGCCGGAACCGACAATAAGAAAACCTCAGAGCCGCCATCATAAAGAGTTTGAGATGAGAAAAGACCATCAGTTATATATAATACCTCACTCTGAGTGGGCTGCGATGCAAAGCTGTCCCTGCAGAATCAGACTGAGCTGGGCATTTCAAAGCCCTGCTTTTATTTTGAAATGCTTCCGTTTTGTGTGTGTGTGTGATGACTTTGGAGGATGGTCATGGTTTCATGAAGCACATGCATTTCCTCCTCAGTCCGGAGCTGTTTCATCTGATTCATTATCATTATTATTATTATCATTATTATTATTTTTATCATTATATCGCGCTGATGTGCTGGCCTTTTTAACATGGAGGTGTCAGACGTTGTCGGTCACAGTAACTCCGCCCCCGACCCTCTGATGTCTCAGCGCCTGCCTGTGGACCAGCACTGAGTCGGGGCCTGGTGAGGCTCCTGTTCTGAGGGGCGGAGCCGATGCTCCGCTGCTGGAATCATTTTGTGTGGATCCAGAACAGCAGGATTTTCATGGACGAGTCCCTGTTGCGCCAAGCAGCGCTCGCTCTCGAATACACCACACGCTTTCCATATGAAACGAACTCCATTTCTTTGTGTTACAACCTCTCAAACATCGAACAGGGGCCTGCTGGAGGGAGCTTGACTTGACGTCGACAGAGGCTGAGCTAAAAGAAGCATGGAACCTTCACTGGTCCCATCTAGAAATGAGTCCAGACAGGGCGTCAGAGGCAGGCAGCACTTTTTTGAAGACATCACCCAAATGGATTCGTTCTCCATAACAAAAACACATCCCCACGCTCGCGCTTACACTTGTCTGTTCAAAGGCATCTAAGTATTCAGGCCGCGAGAGGATCGTAATCAGATTTTGAATTTAATGAGTCAAGCTCCACTGAAATGTGAACAGATGGTAACTGAAATCACACAAATAACCGGAGACTCCACTTAACAGGAAGAAACTGTTTTCCTCCAACTTTTTTCTAAGAAAATGAAAACCTCTCGCTCAGTGGTAACATCGTTAAATGGGTCAATGAGTCGGGTCATTCATGGTCATCATCAGAAACATGCAGAAAGCGGAGTAGGAGGATCAGTAAGTGCCTTGATTGCTGCTCATGGATTTGAAATCAAGTCTTCTGTTATGACTCATCGAGTGGTACTTGAATGACATCTTGGCTGCAGTTAAATACTTTCATTTATTTTAGGTTTTTGCTCTACTGTGTAGAAAATATATGCATCCTTGTGCTTCAGGTCCTTTGCATATGGGGCAGGGCATGATGTTTTTGTTTTACTTTCAAATATTCATATATAACAATAAACCCCGTCATGACAGTATGAATGATCGACATCATATAAGACGTCACTGTACTGCATTCGGGAAATGAACAGAAAACACGCCCGAATAAGTTCACTCCTGCCGCCCTACTATTTACTGAAGGGCAACCAAGAGCCCCACCGCTGACTCTGCTGGTGGGTGGGTCGGTGGTCCCACAACTGGTGTCGACACACTTGAATCAGCCTCTTGATTGGGAGAGCTTACGACAAACTCTTACACCTGGCGCTGAGAGGCGCAGCGTTCTCTCACCCGCAGCCTCTCATGAAGAGACCATCAAGATCAGAAGTCGTATCAGGTGACCTTTGAGATGATCTAGTGGCCAGTGATTGGCTCAGAGGAGCGGAGTACTTTCCTTCAGGTCTGGGTGGAGGCGCCTGTCCGTCCTCTGGAGAACTTCTGCAAAGGTTGCACAGAGACAGGGCCTCCATCCCAGCTTGAATGCTTTTGTGCGACTGACTTCTATCTCATCAGACTTGTATCACTTAATCCATCTACTTGACCTTTGGCGGAGTCTCCAAAACGATCTCTTTGAACAGGTTTTGCATCGAGCCCTGTGGGATCCCTGAGGACAGCACTCACCCTTTCTGAATGATTAATGCCCTTCTTTGTTCTGCCTGAAAAAGCTTTTCTTACGAGCTTCATTCAGCTGCAGACTGGAGGAGGAGAGAGACTATGACAATACAGTAGGAATAAATAACACTCTCGCAGCCTTTAGTGAGATCTCAAAGGCTGCTGACAATAAAAAAGAGACTCTCTCAGGCTATAATTCATTACTCGAGGGGCGGTATGCAAATTACCTGCATGGTCTCTTATTTATTCATTGCAGCGCACTGCAAATAAAGTTGGATTCGTTGAATCTTTGTCTCTCTTTTTTCTGTCAGCGAGACTAATGAGCGCAGAGCTCCATCTCTGCAGAAGGTCAAATCAGACATGAAACAGGAACCACAGCATCGTAAGATGTGCTTCTTCTTCTGTCCTTCTTCTACTGGTCCGTTTCGTATCCACTCGAATACGATGCAGTGGCCCCTCGTCTCGTCCACCAGGGAAACGAGACCCTTCAGGCTGCAGCAGGCAAGTGGTGGTTAAAGGTGCCGTGTGTACGATTTGGTGACATGAGGTGAAGTCGCATGTTGTATCCTTCACCTCAGCCTCACCCTTCTGAGCATGAAGGAGAACCTATGGTGGCCCTCAGCTGACATTACTGCTCAAAAGATGTTTGGTATCTGTGGTCCACCCACGACCTTCTGAACCTCCCTACGCTCTCAGTGTGTTTGTGGTCCATCAGAACACACTGCTTTTTAAATGTGCTCCAGATGTCGACACCTCAAACCAAAGCTCCAGCAGCCCGACCTCTTGCCCTGTACGGGGGCATTTAGTGCCCACGATGAACTGCGTTCGCCTGCTTTAGTCTGTATGAAGAGCTGAATGGACGGGGAAAGAATCCACTTGTACTTAAATGAGAGAGGCCTCATCGTCAAGGTCCTTTGAGTCAACGCTCAGAATAACAACACTCAAGCAATTCAACAAGATGTGAAAGGTGCTAGAACTCTGCCAGACCAGATGGAGGAGAGTGTTGACAGCGCTCGCCCACCCTCCCTCATCTGGGGTGGGTTTATGCAGTGGGTCAGTGCCCGTTCATATTGAAGATGACACATAAGTCAGAGCGGGAGAGAGATGAATCCTGTTGGTTTGCAGAAAGGCCGAGATGAGCTCCTCTCTCCATCACAGCATCTGGCAGGACCATGCATCTTAGTGACGTTTCAGGAAAGCTGCAGAAAACACTGCCCTCCGGTGGAGTCCTTGTCCGTCACGTCCATCATCTCAGGTCCAACCCTGGCAAAGGCCTTGACCTGCTGTTCCAGAGGTCAGACAGACTGACAGGGGGGGGGGGGGGGGGGCGATCCCGGGGGGGGGGGGGGGGGGCAGACCTTCAGAGGAACCTGTCCCTATGCTAATGCACAGACAGCTCTCTCTTCCACTCCAGCGCTGAGATTGCCCCCCCTCCCTGTGCAGCGAGCTCAGGGGGCTGCACGCACATTTCTTTCACTTCCACTCCAGCCTCCATTTTACACGCCAGTGGAAACTGGACACTGTCTCTGTCAGGACGGGATGAGAGGACGGAGACAAGGGAAACGTAGGAGGGAGACTCAGCCGGTCCTCTCTCCAACACACAGGCACTGAAAGAAACTACATGTGGTATGATGGAAATGTAAGCAACTGTCAACTTTCGCTGTCAGTCGCTGTCGTTGCACATGTTCTGATCTCGGTTGAACCCAAATGTGGAGTTGCTCTGTTTGGCAGCCTGTGAAACGACCAGAGTGAGAGCGAAGTGGAGTCACTGCTGGTAATGTGGTTTGTTGATGATATTTCTTGATATGACGGATTCAGCAGAAAGACAGTACCTTGGTGAAGCGCTGGCGTTAGTGAAAGTATGATCTGTTCATGGCTCCGTGCTCATATGGTGCAAACGGTGAGTTTCCTGTGTTGCACTGACTGTGCAATTGATTGTTCTAGATTGTTCTCTAATATTTTGATCCAACAGGAGGAAGTGTGACAACAAGGCAAAGCTTCCTCAGAGCCATGTTTACTTTACTTTAATGGATAAAACCCCACACAGAGAATGGAGCCATTTGCACTTCCTGTGAAACAAAGA
>JAFBJT010110955.1:0-27658 GCA_016785325.1 Chascanopsetta lugubris
AGTACTGTACATTATACTTCACATTGTACCATTAATGGCCACACTGCTTTTATTCTCTCTCATTTTGTCTGAAGCCCAAAGTCAACACTTTATGGGATGTTATTGTTACACATGTCCATGAGATGATCAATGTCCATCATGAGGTCCAGATCTGTCCCCATCAACATGAGCCACAGCTGCACTTCATCTACACTGAAGGGGATGATAAAGATGAGACAGGTCATATGATGATGATGATGATGATGATGATGATGATGTTGCACTCTGGGTCAGTATGAGCAATTTAAGTTTAACGGTTCACTTCGTCCTTCATCAAGCATTTTAACAACGTGACACTTTGTCTTCACATCAAAGTCAAGTCACCTCTGACTCGTCCAGTCACTTCGAGACAGAAGCTATGCTCATGTCACCCTCTGAGGATCTGATGAGTAGACGCAGAGACTCTTCGAACATCTTCATATTAGATGTGTCACTCAAGTGTTTGATCCTCTCCTGGATGTCAGCTCCACTCATGACCACGCCACATGAGTGACAATGGGTCTTATCTGCTCTACAGTTTGAGGAGAAGAAGAGAGACGTCTGAACAAACTCTGGTCTGGAAAGTGTCCAGAGAATATGGAACCTAAAGAGGCAGAGGATCAACCAGAGCCTCTAGATCTGATCTCCTGCCTCTGGCTGACCCCCGACCTCACCCTCCACTCTAACACATGGACAGCAGACCACCGCCTTTATTCATTCATAATTAAAGGTCACTGATCTTTGTTCATTTTGAATTGCAACATGGCGTCCCCCTTAGAGAGGATTCACTGCTTCAGGTTAGGTTATACATTATACCAGGGGTGGCCATTGCGTCGATCGCAATCGACCGGTCAGAGAGCGAGAGAGAAGGAGAGAGAGAGAGAGAGAGACACACACACACACACACACACACACACACACAGACACACACACACACAAGTGAGAGAGCGTGCAGCTTCCAGTCAACATCCAACACTTTCTTCCCACTTTTTATGGGGGATTGGGGGCATTAGGGTTCAGGGCTCTCCCCAGAAAATTGGAGTAGGATGGCGATTTATTGAGTTGGCTTTCGGGTTCGCCGAAGCCTCCATGGAGGGACAAAGCCACGGGATGCCGGCGCGCAGCCCCGGGAACCAGAGCTGGCTCCTGGGTTCGTCAAAGCCGCCGTGGAGGGATGAAGCCAAGAGATGGCGTTGCACTGCCCCGGGGAGGGGGGCTGCCACCTCGGACACACATGCACGCACATATCTCACTCCTCCACGCGTGTCTGTGTGTCGGTGAGCAGGGGGGGGTGGGTTGGAAAATGGTGGAGGGAGATTAGAATGCCGGGGGGCATCACATCATCATAACATCCTGTTCAGTGTTTCCCCCTGGTTTACAGCTTTGGGGGGGAGGGGGCGCGCATGGGGCGGGGGGGACGCACTCGCTCACGTGCGCGCATGGAGGGGGAACGAGCAGAGGGGGCTAAGGAGGCAGATGCACACCGACTCAAACACAGGACTCATGACAGCCATGTGTTTCTTTTGATTATTTTCTGACGTGCAGGGGAGCGTTCTCATGAGAGAGTGTGTGTGTGTGTGTGTGCGCGTTGGGTCGATTTGAGAGCCTAGGAGAGGATACAGGAATGACATGTTGACGTGTAAATAAGATAAATAAGATAGGTTTTATAGTTGATTTAATAAAATAACAAGTTAGAGACCTGTTCTGTAGGAAAGGTAACCTTCAATGAAGTCTGTTGTGATCTTGCGCAATATTTTGAATGACATTAATTCGATCCTCCAGAGGGGGCAGGCCGTGCAGTTGGGGGACACACTGCTGTTTACATGAGATGTGCTGCTCGGCCCCCGTGTGTCGGGAACAAGCTGCAGAGCAGCAGAGATTCAGAGCTGCAGGACAGGAGGACTTTCAGTTTCCTAACAGCAGCTGCTGAAAGAGTTCGAGGAAACATGTGGTCCCTCAGATGCTTAAAGCTTCAGTTCTCCTGCTGAATGAATGACTTCTTCAAGCAGCAGAGCTGAGGAACCCTTGAAGGAACAATCCACACCTTCACTGACAGGGCTCTCCCCAGAGAATGGAATAAGGACGCCGTGCAATCGCACCACAGCCAGCGCAATCGTACCAATCCCCCACCCCCCTCCCCCCCCCCCCCCCTCAACAATTTGCCACCCCCCAACCCCACGACGCGCACACACAGACGAGCAATTTGTGCACAGAGAGACACGCTCTGTTCTGCAGCGGCCCAATCCGTGCGCAGCCCCTGCCAACAGTTCGCCACCAACCTCCCCCCTTATCCGCACACACACAGACGAGCGATTCGCGCACACAGAGACAGAATCAGTCGGAGACAGTCAACAGCATGCCGCCGCTATCACAACTGGACAATTTCTGTTTCATCAAACAAGCCAAATGTGTTTCAGGTGATATTTATCTCCTCGGTTCCAAACAGGAACCAGATCTGAGTCGTCCGAAATGAAATATCTATGGATTTGAAATCATGAATCCAAACACGTGGAAAACATTCAGAACACTGATGTCCAGCCAGATCCAGAGCTGTGGAGGTCAGAGGTAAAGAGGCAGCAGCACCAGGTAAATGCTCTGGTATTGGACACTGTTGAGAAGCAGCAGTTACACACTGTCAGAGCAGCGCTGATGATGTGTGAGCGTGCAGGTGGAGCCTGACATCCAAACAAAATGTAAAATATTCCCTGCAAACTAACAGAGAACATTCAATCTGTATGTACAGTTATGGTCTGGTTATTATGGTTATGTATGGTTCGATACCTGCTAAAAAAGGCCCTATGCCTACTGGTAGAAATACCCCGCGACCCAGAAGACTGGATAAGCAGAAGATGACATGACAAGACACGTGTTGTCTCATATTGTGCTTCTGTCTTCTTCAGAGTGTCGGACAACTAAGGTAAGGGACCTGCAGGACACACACACACACACACACACACTTTTTTATACGATGCAGTTTCTAGACCACAAAACATCAGTTCCTTCTTGTTCTCACTGTCCACTACTTGTTTCTCAATCCATAGGCAACTGTCACGTGAATTCAGAGTAATCCGACTGCAGCTTCTCTCTGGTGAGCAAATCACATGTGATGCCTGGTAACCACCGGAATCCCTGCAGCTGAGAACATGAAATATGAACTCTCCTGAACAGCTGCAGTCATTGTTCTCAGAAAATGATTTCATTTCATTCTTCATCATTTCAGAAATCAGCTGTTCCATTTGACCACAGACTCAGATTCATCTGATCTCTGAGAGAGAGGACAAATTCCAGATATGCTGAATACTTCATTCATTCATTCCTTCAAGAGCTAAGCTAACAACAAGCAGAGTGACAGTATGCGCTGCTGCTGCTGCTGCTGCTGCTGCTGCTGCTGCATCTCCACTTCCACCTCAACAACAGGTTTAACCTAATATGTCAACTTCAGGAGAGAGTGAAGAAGAGAGGACGCTGAGTAAGAGGAGACACTGAGGAAGAGGAGACACAGAGAAAGAGGAAACATGGACGAAGAGGAGACATGGAGGAAAAGAAGGCACTGAGAAAGAGGAGACATGAGGAAGAGGAGGTTCTGAGGAAGAAGAGATGTGGAGGAAGAGGAGGTTCTGAGAAAAAGGAGGTTCTGAGGAAGAGGAGACACTGAGGAAGAGGAGAAATGGAGGAAGAGAAGACAATAAGGAGGATGAGGTTCTGAGGAAGAGGAGACATGGAAGAAGAGGAGACACTGAGGAAGAGGACACATGGAGAAAGGGGGAATACTGAGGGAGAGGAGATGTGGGGGAAGAGGAGGCACTGGGGGAAGAGGAGACATGGAGGAAGAGGAGGTTCTAAGGAAGAAGAGACAATGAGGCAGAGGAAACATGGATGAAGAGGAGACGGGGGGAAAGAGGAAACATGAAGAAAGAGGAGAAATAGATGAAAAGAAGGCACTGAGGAAGTGGAGACATGGAGGAAGAGGTTCCGAGGAAGAGGAAACCTGGAGGAAGAGGCCGTTCTGAGGAAGAGGAGAGGCTAGGGAAGAGGACACACTGAGGAAGACAAGAAACTGAAGAAGAGGAGACACTGACGAAGAGGAGGTTCTGAGGAAGACGAAACAATGAGGAAGATGAGGGTCTGAGGAGGAGGAGACACCGAAGAAGAGGGGGCATGGAGGAAGAGAAGGCACTGAGGAAGAGGAGGTATGAGGAGGAGAAGACATGGAGGAAGAGGAGGTCCTGAGTCGGGATCGACCGATTATCAGCCGTTAAAGGGGCAGACAGACGTTACTGTAATTCTGCCCATTTCTTTCACTTTTACAGCAAACGAATATCGGCTCCAATCGCAGGGCTCTCCCTCAGGAATGGAACAAGGGCGCTGTGCCATTGTACCACAGTCTCAGTGCCATCGCGCCCATCCCACCCCCCCAACAGTTACCCCCCAACACACCCCACACAGAGACACATGCTCTGTTATGCAGCGGATCCGTGCGCACCCCCCCCCCCCCCCCCCCCCCCCCCCCCCCCCCCCCCCCACCCACCACGACGTCTTTGAAGGTCACATTACCTATAGAACAGTTTTCTAATTTTTTTTTATTTTTATTAAAACAACTATAAATTACCTACATTTTCTTATTTACATGTCAGCAAGTCATTTCTGTCTCCTTTCCTCCGCTCTCCGCGCTCATACCCTAACACACACACACACACACACACACACACACACACACACACACAAGGAAGAGGAAATACTGAAGAAAAGGAGATATGGAGGAAGAAGAGGTTAAGAGAAAGAGGAGGTTCAGAGGAAGAGGAGATATGGAGGAAGAGGAGGTTGTGAGGAAGAGGAAGTTCTGAGGAAAAGGACAAACTGAGGAAGAGGAGATACTGAAGAGGAGGAGATATGGAGGAAGAGGAGACATTGAGGAAGAGGAGACATGGAGAAAGAAGAGGTTCTGAGGAAGAGGAGACACGGAGGAAGAGGAGACACTGAGGAAGAGAGACTGAGGAAGAGGAGACATGGAGGAAGAGGAGGTTATGAGGAAGAGGAGACATTGAGGGAGAGAGACACTGAGGAAGATGAGACACTGAGGAAGAGGAGACACGGAGGAAGAGGAGATACTGAGGAACAGAGACACAGATGAAGATGAGACACTGAGGAAGAGGAGACACGGAGGAAGAGGAGATACTGAGGAACAGAGACACAGAGGAAGAGGAGACACTGAGGAAGAGGAGACACTGAGGAAGAGGGGGTCCTAAGGAAGAGGAGGTTCTGGGGAATAGAAGACGCTGCGGCAGAGGAGCCACGGAGGAAGAGGAGACATGAAGGAAGAGGAGACATGGAGGAAGAGGAGACATGGAGGAAGGGGGGTTTTGGGGAAGAGGACACACTGAGGGAGAGGACACACTGAGGAACAGAGACACAGAGGAAGACGAGACACTGATGAAGATGAGACACTGAGGGAGAGGACACACTGAGGGACAGAGACACAGAGGAAGACGAGACGCCGGGGTCAGAGGAGCCACGGAGGAGGAGAAGGACGCCACGTCACATCTCTGTCCACAGTTACCTGTCCACGGAGATGGCGGTCATGGAGCAGATGCTGGCGAACACAGCTGCGATGGGGAAGAAGTTGTGGAAGCGGCAGTAGACCAGGCCGAAGTACCACTCGTTGTGGACGGCGTAGGTGAAGTTGATGACGGTGTTGAAGGCGGACATGGAGGCTTCAGCGAACGCCAGGTTCAACAGGAAGTAGTTGGTGACGGTCCTCATGCGTTTGTGTGCCACGATGATCCACATCACCGTGACGTTCCCGACCACGGACACGATCACGATACTACTATAAGCCACGGCCCACAGCACGATCCTCCACACCGGCTGCACGAACTGGTTCCCGTGGATCGTGGCGTTCTGAATGTCGTCGGGGCTTCCGGTCCGGTTCGGTACTTCCGTGGAGTTGAATAATGGATCCATGATGACACGGAGGGTCACTCGGTGAGTACGCGAGTCGCCAAAGTTCAAGGTGTGGAGTTAGGGTCCGAGTTGGAGGAGCTTCCGCTCTCGGCGGACAGGTGTCGTGGTCCTGAGAGCGGGTCTGTCGTGGGAGTGACTCGGGAGCCAGGTACGGGTCCGTGGGCTGTTTCCTCTGAACAGCGCGTGAAGCGTCCAGGTTGATCAGAGTCCGCTCAGAACAGAGACCTCTGGAGTTTTACGCACACGACAGCGCGCGCACCAGAGCACGAGGACCTGGTCCTAGTCCGGGTCCTGGTCCGGGTCCTGTCCCTGCGGCTCTTCTGCGCGCACTGAACTGTCGCTCACCAGCTGAGGGAGAGAGGCTGTGATGATGAAGACTGTGGATGAAGATGCAGGTACCATGTGTTTCCTCTGAGCACGTGAAGGAGAAAACACACACACACACACACACACACACACACACACACACACACACACACGCACAGGAGAGGGGATATGTATGGATGAATATAAATAAACACAGATAATAACAATGAACAAATAGAAATCGAATCACCTCAGATTAATAATAACAGAACTGTGAGAGTGACAGCATGAGTCATTCATGATGATCATGATGTCGTCATGGTTTTGTATTTTATTCATATATTCATGTTAAACATTAGTGTTATGATCGGCCTCTCTCCTGTTCAGAATCTCCCTGAAAACCCTGCACCTTTGGTACAGGGTAGAGCTTTGATTTTCATTTTGATTCGATTTTTAAAAAAAATTCTTAATCTATTTTACTTCTTTCACTGCTCAACTGTACGTTTTATTTATTTGTTGATTTTTAGTTGCTTTTATTTGGTTGCATTCATGTTTTCCTGTCTTATTTATATTTCCATCTATTTTATGCTACATAGGTGCTGTGCATTTTATGTTTTTTCTGTACAGCACTTTGGACCTTTATGGTTGTTTTGAAGTGCTTTATAAATAAAGTTGGATTGGATTGGATTAATGCTACTTCAACTAATGTATGAGCATGTGACGTGTTGAGGAGCCAGTCTGACTCAATGTCCCCCTCTGCTGGTCCCACTCTCCACATCTCAGTGACGTCCCTATCTTCAACATCCAGAGTCCACTCAGGTCCATGTCCTGAATAAATGGACATAAAGATAAATATCATGTCTCATAGTTTATGTGTGCAGAGTGAGCTGGATGACTCTTGATCTGCTCAATGTTGTGCATTCATAGCAGAGCTTTTATATTTAGTCTTGAAGACCCTCAAAGCTCTTTGCAGTCTACATTCACCCTGTCACTCAAACATCTATCTGCAGTACTTTGTATCTATAAGTACGTGAGACAGTGTGGTCAGGGGACACCTCCTCTAACTTATTGTTTACAAAGCTTTAGATACTTCCATGTATATGCATGTATGTATGACTGGACTCATGTGTTGTCATAGTGTTCATCATCCATGTCAACCATCTGACTGTCTTCACCTTCCTCCTCTGACCTGGAGCATCATCTCTCTCACACATTTCTATATTTCTCAGCTGTGGCATCTCAAGGACCTTCTTGACTCTGAGAAAAGCTTGGATCCATGAGTACCGTCCTCTTCATCACACCTGTCATCCTTTGTGAAGGACAGCTGCAGAGGAGAACTAGTCTGTGAAACAAACAGCAGATCCAGCTCCTGCTGCTTTCATCTCACACTTCTAATGTTAAACTCGGATGTGCGTCATGAATTCATGTGTCTCTCTTGTGTTTCCTGCAGTGTGAGCCCCTCCCACCAGCACATGAACATAGTTCATTACAAACAGGATTGTACACGATCAAGTCTGAACCTTTTATGTTTCTATTTCTATTCTCCGGCTTTTTCTCCTTTGCTTCAACTTAATTACATCAAGCAGCCACTTTGAATCCACTCTTTACTAAGCCTCCACAGTCATCACCATGGAAACAAAGGAAACAACTCTGCACATGTTCTCACACTGTATATACTTAGCTTTTAAGTGTGAATATAATTGTCATATTTAAATGTATTTCATTATTGCTCCTGCTCTTAACTAATATGTGATGTGGGCAGAGCTCTCGGTGTTTATTCAGAAATCTTCCACATTAAAGGAGCAGATCATATTAAAGGACCGGATCACATTGAAGCAGTGGATCACATTGAAGCAGTGGATCACATTGAAGGAGCGGATCACAGATCATACAAAGTTTCAGTTTCATGTTTGAGAGAATAATTATTAACATCATCATCAGAATAACTCTGGAAAACAATATATTAAAGCAAAACATTCAGGTAAAATACTACATCAAGACATAGTACTACATTAAGATAAAATACTATAGTAAAGTAAAATACTGTATTAAAGGAAAATACACTACATTATGACAAACCTTGTGAAATGAAATGATGAGACACGTCATCACTCTGTGAAGTCTCATTCAGTGTAATGTGAGAACTTCGTCAACACTCACAGAGGAACACTCTGCTCTCAGCTGATTATAACATGTTGTTTACTTCACAATCGGTTAGTGTGGCTTTCATTTAAGAGTAAAGTCCTGTCGTTCTTTTCAACATCATCTTCTCTTTAGCTTCCTGCAGATGTGAACGTCTCCTCGGAGTCAGTGACTGCAGAGACACATGGGTGGGTGTGGTTTGTTGCTCCAGGTCAGACTTCAGTTTGTGTGGGTGTGTGACTGACCGTGCTCCTCTGCTTTGAGTCTGTTCACAGAAACAATCCCACAGACACTGATAATGTCCCACCGACACTGACAGTCCCACAGACACAGACCACTCGGGGTGTAACGATACACTCATCTCATGATATGGTATGATACACAATATGGAGGTCACGATTACGATACGATGCGATATTATAGTGATTTTTAAAAAAGGACAGTGTGTGACTTTTAGCGACATCTAGTCGTGAAAGAGCATGACATAATGATATACACTTGCCTCTTATGGAGGCCGCCATTTGTGTGTGTGTGTGTGTGTGTGTGCATATTTATTGAAATTACAGCAGAAAAGAAAAACATTTGTGAACCTGTCACACGCCAGCACAGAGTGGATGAATTTGATTATGTGATTCATGCAACATCTGAGACCATGAAGTGCTGTGGCTGTAGGAAGGAGGGTCACATCATCTGCTCCTGTCCAGAGAGAGAACCCACAGCTGCAGACCAACAGGCTGATAAACTGCCTACTGGCTCTAGTGGTTCCGGTTCCAGTGTGGCTGGTGTGAAGGTTTCCAGCATGGATGGTTCCGGTGTGACCGATCCAGGTGTGACTGGTTCCACTGTGGTTGTTTCCAGTGTGATTGATCATGGTGTGGCTGATCATGATGTGGCTGGATCTTCTGTGGATGGTTCCAATGGGGATGTTCCCAGTGGAATTGATCCTGGTATGACTGATCTCGGTGTGATTGATCCCGGTGTGGCTGGTTCTGGTGTGGCTGGTCCTAGTTGCACTGATCTCAGTGCTAGTGCTGCTGGTGCAGCTGGTCACAGTCCAAACAAACCAAAGACCAAATATGTTCGTATGATGATGATGATGATGACAGCGACATGATGGTCGAGGAAGAACTCACTTTTTTTTTTAAAAGAGGAAACCGGATGACACGTCCAACAATGAAATCAAAAAAGTGTCACCTCACACTGACGGCCTGCAGTCAGACCACAGTGATGAGGACTTTAACGGTGAGGACAGTGACGTGGAGTCCTTGGGCTGACAATCACAGAAGTGGGTGCATAAAAGAAGTGGTTATTCTTTAGCCAGCATCAAAAAATTCCTGCAGGACACAAAAAGTGCCAGGAATATGAAAGTCGAAAATTTCCTGATGTATTTTTTAATCATCGACTCGGTGAAGGGTTGTCTGAGGAACCCGGCGGCACAGACCAGGAAATCCATCAGTTAGAGAAGCTGATTCAAAAGTTAAAAAACAGTTAGATGATGAATAAGATAAACTCTGTCTTCCTTTTCTTCCTGTCTCATTTGTTTGTGTTGACCTCTAAACTCTGCACCATGACCAATATAAAAATGGGGAGTTTAAATGTAAACGGTGCCAGAGACATGGTGAAACAAGCCTTTACACTCTGTCACATAAAGTACCTGGAGTGTTTTGTGCAGGAGACTCAGCACCCTGACTCACAAGTCTGACTGTAGAATCGAGTGGACGGGCAAAACAGTTTTAGTCATATAAATAAATAAATATCATAAATGTGTTAGATGAAACCATCAAAAACTGTACAAGTGATGAATATGTTTTTATTGGAGGGGATTTTAACTGCACCGTGGAAAGCAGGTTAGACCGGAACCACAAAGAGCCTCATGCCGCCTCTGCTACTCACTTACTTCAGCTCATGGAGACTCACGGCCTCTGTGATGTGTGGAGAAGTTTCCATAACAATCACCGACAATACACATGGACACATGCAAAGGATAACCTGGGCTTCATAATTTTTTTTGTTTTAATCATCATTTAAATATTTTTAGAAGCTGTTTTGTCAGTCCAGTCGGTTTTTCAGATCGCTCTGGTCACAGTGTCTGTCTTTATTAAAAGGTTCAAACCCTGGAGTGCATACCGGCATTTTAATACATTACTGTTAGAAGACCAGGATTTTCCCCACGTTTTTATTGTTTTCTGGAAAAATCATCAAAATGTGAGATCAAATTTCTCTTCACCGCAACAGTGGTGGGATGTGGGGAAAACTCAGATCAGGCAGCTCTGTGAACAGTAAACTCTGAACGTTACAAAGAGCCTGTCGGGGATGGTCCAGGTGCTGGAGTTCAAAGTGCAGCAGCTTCAGGACTCAGCTGCAGCTACAGGAGATCAGAATTACACTCAGACACTCCGTTCCAGAGTTGTACACATCAGAGTACAGGGAGGTGCAGCCAGCAATGCTGGAAGCTGCTCTGACATCTAACGAACTCTACGCTGCAGAGTGGCCACCAGAGTTCTATGGAACTTTCTGGTCTGTGGGGGGGGGGGGCTGCTAACTGTCCCAAGTGACAGCCTCTTCAGAGGATGTCTGCCACTCAGCTGCAGGAGGGTGTTCTTCACCCTGTTGCCAAAGAAGGGAGACCCACAGCTTATCAAGAACTGAAGGCCTGTGGCACTGCTCTGCACCGACTACAAGCTCCAAAGTTCTTGCAACCAGACTGAGAAAAGTGATGGAGCATGTTATTCACATGGACCAGACTTACTACGTGTCCGGCAGGTTAGAGATGCACTGTAGGTCAGTCAACTGTTTGGCCTGAGAGCGGGTTTCATCTCTGTAGACCAGGAGAAAGCATTTGACCGAGTAGAGTATGAGTACCTGTGGTGCGCGCTGTCTGCCTTTGACTTTAGCCCTGGTTTTACTAAAAAAGTCAGACACTCAGAGTGTACTGAAAATCAGTGGAGTTTTGAGCGCTCCCTTTCAGGTCTGCAGGGGCATAAGACAAGGCTGTGCACTCTCCGGAATGCTATATTCCCAAGCATTCAAGCCCCTCTTCCACAAGCTGAGAGCTGAGCTTCTTGGCCTGGAGATCCCCACTTGTAACACCCCACTCAAAATGTCCGCTTTTGCAGATGATCTACTGATCATCGTTCAAAAACAAAGAGACATAGACACGCTGGTGAAGAACATCTCCCAGTTCGGTCAGATCTCCTCGGCCAGAGTGAACTGGAGCAAGAGCAAAGCCCTAAGTGTGGGAGGGGCAGAGATGAAACTTAGCCTCCCCCAAGGACTCGAGTGGCAAACACAAGGAATCAGATACCTTGTTATTTTCCTCGGAAATCAGTTGACAGTCGCCAGACACTGGGAGGGCGTTCTGGAGAAGGTGAGGGGTCGGCTGGAAAGGTGGAAGTGGATTGTTAAAAAAAACTGTCATATAGAGGTCTGACATCTGACAGCAGTTGACTCACCAAGGTCAAGTTTGCTACCAAGGATACAGACTCTACTCGTGGACTTTTTCTGGGGCAAACTGCCCACTTCCTGCCAAGGGACGAAGGAGGACAGGGACTCGTCCACCTGAGCATCAGAGGCGCCAACTTCAGGTTCCAGTTCATCCAGCAATTCCTGTACGGTCCTGCTGCCATCTCATGTAGACCCATCGCCTGTGCCATCCTGAGGCAGCTCAGTGGACCGGGACTGGACAGAGTCCTGTTCCTGGCGGACACCAATCGGCTGAAGACCGCAGACCTCCCAGAGTTCTACAAAGGACTACTTAAGATCTGGAGTTTGCTGACGGCACAGTCACTACAACACAGCACCATCTACAGGCCTCTCCAGGACCCAGTTGTCCATGGCCTGCCCTTCAGTGCATGGGACCGATTCTCCTAAAAAAGTTCTGCGAGGCCCGTGTTGTCACACTTCAGCATGTCCTTTGGCTCAGGTGCGGAAATGGACAATGGCGAGTCCCTGGTGTCGCACCTTAGCGTGTCATGGAGCCGGCCAATCACTCTGCTGCTCAGACGGACACTGAGAGAGACACTGAAAAAACACTAATACAGCGCCATTGTAACCAACCGCTTCCGCCTGACTAGACCGAGCCCTTCCCCTCCATGAGCATTCTCCCAGATTTCAGAGACTGTGCAGGACCCCTGATCAAGAAACAGGACCTGACAGTGGAAAATGGGAGCAGGGGAAAATGTTTACATTATGTTTGTAAAAATTCTGAATAAGGACAAACTAAACGGCAGAGCTGACTCTCTCTGGAGAGTTCACCTTCACCTAGACCAGAGTTCCAGATCTGAGAGGGGGTCGCTCTACAAACCTCCATTGAGAAAAAAAGAGCTGCTGATCTGCAGTGGAGGGATTTACACTGCATCGTGGCTGTGAATGCTTTTGCCTCTGTCATTAATCCTTCATTCAGCCACGACTGTCCCTTCTGTTCCCACAGAGAAACCGTCTTTCACTCCTTCTTGTCATGTCATCGATTACTGCCACTGTTTACTCTGCTATCGGTCATCTTCAGGTCTTTTAAAGCAGTATTCACTGAACATACTTTTATTCTGGCTTACAGGTACTCACAAAAAACAAGACTACGTGCCAGCTGTTAAACTTCCTTCTCGGAAGAGCGAAGATGGCCGTGTACATGAGCAGGAAAAATAAAATGGAAACAGTCTCAGACGCTGATGGTGGTTTTTAAGAGAATGCTGAGAACACGTCTGTGGGGGGAAAATCTTACCCTCTGATGGGTCACAACGACTGTTGGGTCGGCCGTGAGGCTATCTGTAGTCGAAGGTTGGCTCTGAGGTCAGCAGTGTGGCACCATATAAGGCCATCATGTCTCTTTGACTCCAAAGACACACTTTCTGCCTGTTGTAAATAACAATGCAAGAACACTCTGTTCCCAGACCATCATAACAACCATATGAGGAAACACTAACCATAGTCTTTCCTATAAGAATCCCAGCCTCGTGGCGGCACAGCAGAACTGATGGTGGCACTGCCCTGTGTATGCTGCTGTGATTTCTCTTCGAGCAAAGCCTATCTCAACCTAAGATGTCCTGTCTACGTGTCCTTGTGTTCTCTCTCTCTCTCTCTCTCTCTCTCTCTCTCTCTCTCTCTCACTTATTCCGCTCTTGACAGCAGCCGACCTCCACAATTTCCACAACAACGTCTAAACATTGATTTTAATTTCTACAAACAAATGAAAGACCTGGAAAAGTTTCAAAGTGTGTGGTGCCATGACAACATGTTGTGTTTGGTCCAAATCGAAGTGTTGATCCTGAAATCATCAACTAAATGTAGATTCTGTGAATCTGTTTTCTTTTACTGACTGTGTTGGTTTATAGACTAGTTAAATAAAGTTTATATTAAAAATAAAATCACTCTCTCTCCTTCTCTCTCTCTCTCTCTCTCTCTCTCTCTCTCTCTCTGACTGAGATGACGTGTGAGTGACGAGCTGAGAGCGACTTCAATTTTTCAAGTCGAGTCAATTCGCATAAATCTTAACATTTTGTCTTTATTTTTCTGTGATTGTGTTTATGGTGTATCACTTTATTTTCTGGTATTGAAGGAGAGGGGTTTAGTGTGTGTGTGAGTGTGAGTTTGTGTGTGAGCGGCATGCTCCTCAGCACAATGCCCACAGCAGAGACAGTCACAGCCAAGTCATGTGATCAAACTCATACCAGCGGTGCAGTGCTTGGTGGAGGAAACCGGTCTCTCGGTGGGAGTGGTAATCAGGTACAGCAGCGTGAGAGCTATCATCATGTTTCTAGACACTACGGCTAAGGTGAGCGAGGCGGTGGAAAAGGGTGTAGTAATTCATCACACCTTGACTCCCGTTTCCCCACTTGTTAGCCCAGCAACAAAGGTGATTATTTCCAACGCACCTCTGTTCATAAAAAATGACATGTTAGCGAGAGGGCTGTACAGGTTTTGGCAGCTGGTGTCTCCTATAAAAATGCTGTCGCTCGGTTGCAAATCGGACAAATTTAGGCAGGAGGCAGGTTTATATGATTTTAAAAGATTGGAACAATGACAACTTGTCCTTCTCCTTCAGAATTGACAGTTTTACTTACATGGTGTTCTCTACCACGGACAATATGAAGTGTTTTGGCTGTGGGGCAGAGGGGCCTCTGATCTGCTCCTGCCCGGAGAAAAGTGGAGCGTGCGTCAGCGACCGAGCCGCCGTTGGCAGCCGCAGCGGCAGCGGCTCCAGTGTGGGTTGCTCTGGCGGCCACCGTGGTCCAGGTCCGGGGGGAGGTGATTTTTAAGTCACAAGTCCAGTCTGGAGGGGTGGGAATTTTATTAATTTTATTTGCCTGGAATTGTATACCCCTTTTGTTTACTGTAGAAGAGATAGTCCTCGGTGTTTTACTAAAAGTCCAGCCTGTCTTTGAAAAAGTTAAACTTTTAAATGTCTATGCTCCCACCAACGCAGTGGACAAGGCAGCATTTTTAAACATTTCAAATGACTGTTTTAAAAACTGTGATATTGATGGTTTTACTTTTCTAGGGGGGATTTTAACTGCACGGAGAATCCATCTTTAGACAGAAACCATCCTGAGCCACACCCTGCTTCATCCCACATGCTCAGACAGATGATGGAAAATCATGAACTGTGGAGATTTTTTAACAGTCAACACAGAGTCATTGCAGAGACAGGGTTTTACCATTAGCCAAACTGGACCGTTTTTATTGTTTTAAACACCATCTCAATATTTTAAAAAGGTGTTTAATTCAGCCTGTGGGTTTCAGTGACTATTGTCTCGTCTCATGTTATGTTTTTATTAAAAACATTTGTTTAAAGGGTGCCTATTGGCATTTTAACACTGCTCTTTGAAAGGACCAGGCTTTTAATTTGGCTTTTAAGTGTTTTTGGTTGTCTAACAGAGCAGGACTGCCTTCGCCAACATGCAGCAATGGTGGGATTTTGGCACGACCTAAATTAGGCAATTTTGCTTAAAACTTGCAATATCACTACAGAGTTAACCCGGTCTATGAAGGATCTCGAGACGCAGGTGGTAGAGTTCCAGGCTTTAGCTGACTCTACAGCAGATTGGGGGCCTTTAGACTCCCTCAAACTTAAAAGGTCGGCTATCGCCAACCTGCTGGGCATTGCAGCACAGGGAGCTCTGGTCAGGTCCTGCTTCCTTAACATCACGCAGATGGATGCCCCTCTCAGTTCTTCTTTGGGTTGGAGCGAAAAAACGGACAAAGGAAGGCCATTCACTCTTTATAAACAGAGGACTTTTGCTGCCAGTTTCTACAGAAACCTCTTTGAGAGTGACTGGACACATAATCCAGACCAGCACGGCCACTTTCTCAGTGGTCCCCCATAGGTCAGTGTCACTGACAATGAAAAGCTGGCAGCTGAGGTGACACAACAAGAGCTCCACACTGCCACCTTCCTGCTGAATTTTATAAGTCCTTTTGGCTCATCATTGGACAAGACCTGCTCGAGGTGGTCCAAGACAGTTTAAAAACTGGCAGACTGCCTCTGAGCTGCAGGAGGGCCGTCATCACCCTGCTGCCAAAGAAGGAAGACCTGCAGGAACTGCAAAACTGGAGGCCGGTCTCCCTGCTGTGTACGGACTATAAGACCCTGTCCCAAGCTCTGGCCCTAAGACTGAGGAAGGTGATGGCGTCCTTCATCCACCCTGACCAGACTTACTGTGTGCCAAGCAGGCTCATCAGTGACAACTGATTCATTGGGTTCATTGGGCATAGAAACTGGTCTGATTTCCATAGACCAGGAAAAAGCTTTTGAGCAGGTTGAACACGAGTGCCAATGGCAGACTCTGGCTGCCTTTGGTTTCAACCCAGGTTTCATAGCCAAGATCCAGGTGCTCTATAGTGACATTGCAATTCTTAAAATTAATGGTGGTTTAAGAGCACCTTTTAACAAAGGGGTGTGAGGCAGGGCTGCTTTCTTTCTGGGATGGTATATTCTTTAGCAATCGAGCGTCTGCTCCACAAGTTAAGAAGCAAACTTGAAGGTGTGTGTTTCCCCCACTGTCCCATGTCTTTTAAATTATCTGTTTACGCTGACGATCTCATTGTTTTAACAAACTCACAGAGAGACATTGATATTTTAACTGACACAGTGAAAGATTTTGGTTTCATTTCATCCGCTAAGGTGAACTGGGGAAAAGCGAGGCTCTGATGGTGGAGGAGAGACTGGAGAATCGGCTCAGGCTGCTTGGTGGTCTGCAATGGAGCAAAGGCAGAGTGAAATATCTGGGTGTGTTCCTGGGGGATGCGACTTTTAGAAAGAAAAACTGGGAGGAGCTTGTTGAAAGAGATAAAGGTCGGCTCGACAGGTTGAGATGGCTTCTGCCAAAAATATCTTACAGAGGCCATCTTTTATTCACCAATAACCTGGTCTCATCCTCCCTCTGGCACGGGTTGACCTGCGCCAATCCTCCAGCTTCTCTCCTGTCCTGAAAAGGTTTTTAGTCTATTTCATCTGGGACAAGTTGCACTGGGTCCCACAGGGTGTTCTGTTTCTCCCCAAGGAGGAGGGAAGGCAGAGCCTAGTTCACCTGACCAGCAGGGGTGCTGCCTTCCACTCGCCAATGGCACAAGGCGAGGACACTCAAATGTGGAGAGTTTTTCAACAAACAGGTTTTTATCCTCGGTTTTAAATATACACACCACTAAAAAAACAATGCCAGCTTTTAAATTTTGTTCTGGGACAGGCAAAAATAGCTGTGTATTTGAACAGAAGAAAATGTCCAAAGATGGTCTTATTGTTGAACCTACCAACAACTGTGTCAGTATGATCAAATCCAGACTCTCAAAGACGCAGGGTTACATCCTTCTTGCGTAGACAGACCAGTAGTGACGAGTATGGGGACCGGGATTTCTGAATCCATCCTCTGTTCAGTAGGTCCTCCAAATACTTCACTTCCTTGTGCAGTGGTTTCAGGACTGCGTCGGACTGGGGTAGTGTCACTCAGTCGACTCTTCAACTGCAGCGATGGAATACATCCCACCTCCCTCTCATCCTTTGAAAAAGCAGCACACTCTTCTTCACTTTTCTCTACTGATCGGCCATCAGACGATCAATCTATATAGGAAGATCCCATGAATCAGCTGTACTGGAATTGGGTGGTATTTGTTCATTTAAGATGTTGATGCTGTTGGCTTCATTCCCAACCACCTCAACTGTCTTAGAGACACTACCACTGGAACTTGCTGGTCTCACGTTGGGAGGATAAACAGACTTGACTTGATGAAGTTGTTCTAGCATTGTGCATGGGTTGAGGATAATGTGATGGCTGCTTCTATTAGTATTGCTACTTTGGGCCAGTTCGCTCTGTGCAGACAGACAATAATTTCATTGATGGCTAATCCGTCTGGCCAGTTTGGAACATGTTCTGGTTCAGTAATCAATTCCTGTTTGGTGGGAAGGGGACCTGTTCTCACATAACATTTAACCTCTGTGTTCACACTTGCAGGAATCACTGTCTTTTGCCTTCCAACGTTCACCACCCCTTCTTCCTCACTCTGATCACCATTCTTTACAATGTGCATTAAAACATGTGTCTTTTTGCAGTCAATCAAGAAAAGCTTCCCTTACCACAACAGGTATGACTTTCGGCTGACAGTCCATCCCCTTCCTCACCAAGTGCTCGATCACATTGTAGCCAATGACTGCTACTCCCGGGTCATCAGAGACAAGTACTGGCACTTGTAGTTCTAGCTGTGGGTCATGTGTAAACATATATTTTAAAATTTGTCTTGAATTCTCTGGGTCCTCTGTTTTTATACCTCACGTCAGGTGGATGTGTGGGCCTCATGGACTTTGTGTGGTCACATCACGGTGACACATGGATGATGTGAACCGAGTTCAATTATTTTCATTCTGTTTTTATTGTTCTCAATGATCAAGACTTTATACAAACCATGAAGGATTGAGACAGGAAGTGACACAGTGTGTATGATCTTCAAAAAAAAAATTCAAATCAAAGTTTCCTCCGTGTCCTCTCTGATGTCGTAAATGATTAAATATTAGCGTTGTATTTGCGCGATTAAAAATATATTTTTACAAAGTAATTCAGGCATGTGACGTGGTTGGAGTTTATATTATTTCCAAACATTGTGGTGCATGTTAGAGGTTGTCAGAGCGCTGTCACAGACAGGCAGAAGTTTGCGGTGGATATGCAAAGTCTCACGTCACCTCGACAGCGGTCGTGAGAAAGTAGGTCAAGTACGATCATTTTTCCGTATAGTGAAGTTGACGTAGAAACGTGCATATGCACCTTTTAACATTACACATTACACATGATGATGTGACCTGATGACCCCAGGTGAGTGTGAGCAGGTGAGAGAGATCAGGTGAGTGAGAGCAAAAGAGAGTGATCCGGTGAGTATGATCAGGTGAGTGAGAGCAGTTATTAGCACCAGTTATTGTTTAAATGAAAAGACAGTCATCTAAAATCAATGTGATACTGATAATATTGACTAGGTTTGAATATGGATATAAGTGGAAGTAGAAGTAGAACTTCTTTATTGTTATTGCTTCAGGAAGACAATCAAACACAGTTTAGCTGCTCCAGACTAGCAGCATCATCATAATACAAATAAAGGAGAACAATATGAAATATAAAATAAAATAAAAAAAACACCTTGTATTTACATACATACACACTTCCACCGATGTATTTATATACATTTGTACATTTGTACATCATTCATTCTCCATACGTACAGGTATACATAAATACATCCAGTTCTGGACGTTGGGGGCTGATGGTGGTTAAAGCCCATTGGTAGAAGCCGTTTTTCAGCATTTCATTTTGACTTTAATAGTTCTGAACCTTTTCCCTGAGAGTAAAGGGCCAAACAGACCGTGTCCGGGCTGATTAATGTCTGGTGAAATGATACTGGCTCTCTTTGTTAGTCGGCCAGTGTGAATGTCTGTGAGTGCGGGCAGTGGAGAGCCAATGATGCGTTCTGCTACTCTAACCACTCTGCAGGTTTTCCTGTTCTCTTGAGTGCAGCTGGAAAACCACACTTTGCAGCAGTATGTCAGGATACTTTCTATAACTGACCTGTAGAAGTTTGTGGGCAGGGGTGGAGGGAGATGCACCTGTTTCAGCATTCTCAGGAAACACAGTCTCCACGAGGCCTTCCCCAACTGGCGTGTGTTCCAGGAAAGGTAAGCTAAGATGTGCATGCCCAGGAATCTGAGGTTGTCCACCCTCTCAACCTCCTGTCCCCAAATGCAGAGGGCAGAGTGTGCAGTCCGTTTTGATATCCGAAAGTCTACAATCATCTCCGTTGTTTTAGAAATGTTGAGCTCCAGGTTATTTTCAGCACACCAGTCCATCAGATGCTGGAACTCCTCGCTGTAGGCAGTCTCGTTGTTCTCTGGAATCAGTCCTACAACAGTGGTGTCGTCAGTGAACTTAATGATGGTGTTGGTGGGTTGTGAGGGGGAACAGTCATGGGTGAAGATGGGGAAGAGGATGGGGCTCAGGGCACATCCCTGTGCTGTTCATGTGCTGAGGGTGAGGGTTGAGGAGGTGTATTTCCCCATATGGACGGTTTGTGGACGGTTTCTGAGGAAGTCCAGTATCCACAAACACAGTGAACTGCCTAGACTGAGGTCGTTTAATTTCTGCACTAACCTATGTGGAATGACTGTGTCGAAGGCTGAGCTGAAGTCTACAAATAGCATTCTCACATATGTGCTACTTCTGTCCAGGTGTGTCAGGGCAGGGTGTAGGGCTGTTATTATGGTGCCCTTGGTTGACTTGTTTGCTCTAATGTATATGCAAATTGGGACTGCGTAGTCCCTCAGGGTCCTCCCAGTGATGCCTTCTGGTCCAGCTGCTTTCCTCACGCTGACTCTGAACAGGGAGGCTCGAACTTGGTTGTGCTCTGTTGGTCGAAGCGGGCAAAGAAGTTGTTCAGGGTGTCTGAGAGTCTCCTGTCTGCGGTGTTGGTCTGTTTGACGCTGCCTTTGAAGCTGGCGAAGGTCTCTATCCCCTGCCACAGTCAGTATGAGTCATAGGTTGTAGATGTTCAATGTTTTTTTCATGTGATTCCCGTAAGAAACAAACAGAAAGTGTTAAAGTAAAACTGCATTATCTTATTCATTCATATTATTGTTTTTACATGTTGGTATCATTGGAATGCAGTTTGCAGATGTTATATTTCTGTTTTATTTGTACGTGTTGGTTTGTGTTTGACCTGTTTTCCCAAATCATATGAATATGAATATCAGTGAAGTCAAGAACGACAGTGATTTCTGTTTAAATGTTATAAGATAGGATATGATAAGATTAAATAAACTTTGTGGAGAAAGTTCATACCGCTCACACTACTCTACCCACTCTACCTTCAGATATTGAATTGGACTGATAAGAGTTTGTAGTAGTAGTTAATACAAAATGCACAAAACACAGTATTGGCATGACACAATGATACAAATGAGACAGGAGGGGGTTGTGTGCACTGTCCCTTTAAGAGCGGAGTCAAAACAAAGCGTGCAGCTCTGGCCGGTTAGCAGCAGGAAGTGGTTCGGTTTCGGAAGCTAGCTCATCTTGGGGCTGACCCTAAGAGAGAGAGACATAGAGAGACATAGAGAGACATAGAGAGAGAGAGAGAGAGAGAGAGAGAGAGAGAGAGAGAGAGAGAGAGAGAGAGAGAGAGAGAGATGAGCGCTGCTACATTCCTAACACACAATTAGCTTTCATCCAGCCGTTTGCCATTTTAGCGACACCTTGAAGTTATTAGTTTGTATATTATTTTTCTATCAGCTGAATCAAAGAGAAGAGGTAGCTAGCTAGCCTGCTAGCCTGCTAGCTAGCTTCATTAAGGCTAGCAGCCATGCCGCCCTACTCTGAAATAAGGAAAACAAACCACTTCTACTATTTCATCAAATTCACCCTAAACATCTACTCCATGCTCTTCTCGGTAAGTCCCTGGTCTTTCACACACACGGGCGCCCACATCCGGCTCGTGGCCGCTGACAGTGGTAATAGGACGCGAACCACGCAAAGTATCAGTCCGACCCTGCTCCAAAGCTCGTTCAGATAGTCATACATCTGACTATATGGTTTTCTCCTGCTTCATAAACAAGGTGTATACAATGATTGATACCATATTGTGAATCTGCAAAGTCTAATGTGTGATTCGGCGAACACAGTGAATAAATACAACTTATCCTATGATGACAGTCTCAATTAGAATCTCGGTTTCGCTCCTGGTTGCTATGACCACAGCCTGGCAGTGACAGACCGTGTTTGACAGGAAACTCACACACTCACACACACACTGGGGTGTACAATTGTTACACATTCCTATAAGTGGAAACCAGTATTCAGTAAGTCCCACGGCCTTTTACAGTATTTCATTAATTTACATATTTTTGAATGGGGTTCTGTGGAGTCCTCTGGGTACTAGCTGCTAGCTGCTGGATGTTACCTTACCGAGATACTACACCTCATTCTACGTGCATCTTGCTTTATTTAATTATTTCTTATTATAAGAAATGTGTACAATCCAACTATATTATCATTATTATTAGAAGATATTCAGTGAGAGAACGTTGACGTTGGCCAGTGGCTAATAGAAACATGTTGGTGCAGGGCGTTGGATCCAGTTAAAGGGATGAGGAGGAGGAGGATGGTGTAAATACATCTGCCGACAGAATATAGAGCGACCAGAATGGATCCTTTGTTGACAATGCAGGTTCATGCTGACCTATTATTTCACATTGATCAGTAAATGTAGAATTAAATGATGCATTGGCAATTTACATAGATATTGAACTGATCATAACCTGTCTGTAATATAATTCTGTTTTTATTGTATAGAGATAAATTCTATAAACAAAGCATTATCTTCACATTTATAAACCATTATTATGTCATTTTTTTAAATAGATGGTAAAGTTGAGACAGATTCTAAATTCATTACAAATTTAAATCAAATCAAGTGTCACTCTCTTAGTTTGAGATTAATGTAAATTTCATGTGTAGCATGAGTCACATTTAAATCTAAGATCTGTCTGATCAGCATCCACCTTAAAATTAAACCTTTATCAACATATGCAAAACATCATACTGCTGTGTTTTCTGACAGTTGGTGGTTAAAATTAGAAATAAGAGATGAGTAGTAATTTTTAGGAATAACAGTGATGACGATGACCAACCATCGTCTGTCACAACCCAATCACACAAACACACACACACACACACACACACACACACACACACACACACACACACTCACACACACAGGAGCGTGTGTGCAGGAACTGGAGGGGAAATGTAAGAACTCACCTCTTCAAATAGACACCTGCAGTCTCCACAAATTGTCAGGTGTCAACAATGAGACATCATCATGTGCTCGAATAATTTTATTTGTTATGTTTACAGAGTGCATGATGGGTTCACATTCTTGGGGCACAAGTTTCAGTCACTCTTTAAACTCTGTCCCCATGAACATTGATTCTCTAGCTCCTACACTTGTGAACCAATTAGCTGAAAATGTGATGATGTACAACACATTTATTTTGTTCAATGCTCATTCTTTCACATTTCATCATGTTTCTCACTGTAGCTTCATTTTGTCGTTTCTGAGGAGAGAACAGAAGCATTAATCCTTCACACTTGACTGAATAATAGAACTTGGTATTTATTTATTATTATGCATATTAGATTGTACAGTGAGGGTGGAACTCATAATTCGTCTACCGTTTCCTGCCACGTGTTAGTGACAGAGTTTGATCCCACTTTGATTTGATTTGTACAAAGTGAAAACGCAGAGTGTGACAGCTGAGGTATTGATGGAATGACAACTGCTGTTTACACTAATCAAGCTAATGTACATGAGAGGAACTTGATACCCTCAACTCATTGGACCACCAGTTGATTTTGGTTTTGTTGCTGTGTGATGATGATGATGATGATGATGATGCTGATGATGATCAGTGCTCCCCCCCCAGAAATTTGGAGTAGGATGGCATTTGTTGACGGGGTGTGTGGGGGGGGTACAATGGCGCGGCGCCCTTATTCCATTCTCTAGGGAGAGCCCTGATGATGATGATGATGCTAGTGACTGTCTTGACTCATCCAATGAGATGGTTTGGATAATCCTGTCTGAGTCTCCGACCACGAGGGAGTTCATGTCCACTCTGTTTCATTAACTCCATAATCACACTAAGTGGATATGGTGACAGTTTATGAGGACAGTGGCCTTATCCTGCCCCAAATCTGCGAACAGCATTTCATTAGTCTTGATCACAGTGGGACAGTTTAATGTCCCGTTTAAAAAGAAAACGTTTTGACTTTTCTTCAAAAATAAAATAAAATATCCAGCTTTGACCTCTTATAATAAGGTCAAACTTCTGTTAGGCTATTTCTGACTGTGCAGTAAAGAAACTTAACAAGTCCTAACAGCAACTCAGCTCTGGTTTCACACCTTTTAAGTTTGGAGCCAGAATCCCGTTTGTCTGTTTGTCCTGTGTCAGGTTAATAACATCACTGTCATGGACACATTATGGTGGACCAAGTAAGAATCAATGCTTCCAGAGCACTCACTATGTTGGGCTTTTAATGAAGTTTTAAAATAATTTCTTTGTCATTGTATTTCTATAATAACACCTAAATAAACAGAGGGTTTAAGTTCATCCCTCCCTCCTTTTAGTAAAGTTTATAGCTGCTCTCTGTCTGTGCAGGAGTTTTTAATTTAAACACTCTTCCATGGCAGAGATATGGTCAATTGGTGAAGTTTGAGTCTGACATGTTAATGGTCGGGACACTTTCGATCGCAAGATGTGCAGATCCGTGCATGAAGTCTTTAATTAGAGACTTTAATTAGAAGTTGTCAGGTAAACAGTGGACATGTAAATACTGGACATGTGAACAGAGGCAGGGCTCTCATGCGTTCACATGAGTGTGTGTGTGTGTGCGTCCGTGTGTGTGTGTGTCTACCCGTGTCGGGTCGGTCTGAGAGCGGAGGATAGGAGACAGTAAAGACATGCTGACGTGTAAATAAGATAAATAAGATCATTTTTATCATTGATTTAATAAAAGAACACTTTAGAGACCTGTTCTATAGGAAAGGTAACCTTCAATGACGTCTGGTATCATCTTGTATGATATAGAAAATTAAATTAATTCGATCCTCTGGGGGGGGGGGCAGTGCCGTTGGGAGGGCACAAATCACTATGTGACAGAGCGTGCTCGCACTGGCTAAGGGTTGAAGCGGGGTGGGGGGGGGTGGCTGGTGGTTGGTGGCAAACTGTTCGGGGGGATTGGTACAATGGCGCTAAGACTGTGGTGCGATGGTGCAGCGCCTTTATTCCATTCTCTAGGGAGAGCCCCGAGAGCACATTTGAACAGTGGACATATGAACAGAGGACAGGTGTAAGGAAGGATTCCTCGTGAAGTGGATGGTTTGAGTCACCAGCTATGAACCACAACTCCGGTCAGAGAATTGATTACAGAAAGGGTTTATTTAGGGATAGAGACATGAGGTAAAGAGGTGAAAGAGATTGGGTTCTGAGTTGTGTGTTTGGTGTTTCTTAGGGGTTTCTTCTTCAGGGTAGTCCAGGCATAGAATTCCTATAGAACCTATATTAAGTGTAGTTTATTGTTAACCTTAACTTCTACACCTTTGGTCCAACGGCAGAGGTGCTATAATCTTGTCCTATATGTTGCCTATGATAATTTGCCTATGATGTGCTCTTAGGCATTGTGGACTTTCGTACAACATGTAAACAGAAGACGTGAACAGTTGACATGTAAACAGGGGACTTTTTTTTTTTTACTTTTACATTTTATTTGAACTTTATCTTACCAGGTAAATATGTTTAAGAAACCAGCTCTCATTTACAAACATGACCTGGCCAAGAGGTGCCAGCAGGAACGAATACACAAATGAAATCACAGACACAAATAGACATATAAATCAATCAATCAATAAAATTTCATTTATATAGCCCGCATTTACAAATCAGAGTTTGTCTCATAGGGCTTTACAGGGTGGGTAACATCCTCTGTCATTAGACCCTCAGCAAGGGTAAGGAAAAACTTCCCTTATAAACTACCATATAAACATAAAATAGAACCAAAGTAAAAAGGTCAACAATAAACATGGAAGCATATATATGAGAATGAAAAGAGTGAGATGTAGGAAAGTGTATGTGTGTGTATGTAGTGAACCGGAGAGATCAGCAGGAGCAACAGTCAGTTACAATCTGTTTGGAGTTTAAGCTTGAAGGTGGTGAGTGGAGTCAAAGTTACAAATTTAAGGGTGTTTTGTAAGGCGTTCCAGTCGTCAGCTGTTGCAAAGCGAAAGGAGTTACGGCCAAAAATCGTAGCTTGGGGGTGATAAGCCTGATTTATTCGCTAGACCTAATATGATACGAATTATGGGCGAGGTGAAGAAGAGAGGTAGAGAGGTGTCTTGCCAAGAATTGACTTATAAACAATAAGAAGCCTGTGGTGAAGCATACATAGATAACATCAGGTCTGACCCTGTTTTAAAGTCATTGTATAATGAAACAAGTGTATTAACAGAAGTCTTCCCAGGACCACGTTGGTTTATAAATCTAACCTTCTGTCTATCTCCCTCTGTCTCTCTGTCCCTGTGTCTGTCCGTCAGCTGATGGGTCTCTGTGTGCTGTGTGTGGGGGTCTATGCTGAAGTGGAAAGGCAGAAGAACAGAACCCTTGAGGGCCTCTTCCTGGCCCCCGCTGTGGTGCTCATCCTGCTGGGCCTGGTAATGTTCACTGTGTCGGTGGTGGGCATGGTCGGATCCCTGAGGGACAACAAGACCCTGCTGCACATGGTAGGAGGGGTGGACGAATGTGGGTGTGGTGGTGCTTCTTTATGAAGAACACCAACATACATCTGAAATGAAATGAAACTGTATTACAGAGATATTCATTAAACATTCTCATCATGTCAGAGAAGTCCTTTGTTTAGTAGAGTTCTGTTTTTGTTATTTTCTCTTTCTTGACAATTAACACCATCAATCCCCAGAGGTTTCACTTAAACTAAATATCAAGTGGATCACTTCAGTTTGCAGAGCAGATTTTTCTTCTTTTAAATGGGACCTATTGTGCCCATCGAAGGGCCTCTCTATTTGTTCTTTAGCATCTATTATGATGATAAACGGTATATATAGTCTCAGAAACGCTTTTGTATTTTTCAACAAGCCCTTTTAAAAGTCAGGCTTTCCTTATAAGGGTGAAATGCAGGGTTTTGCCTCTCCCCCCAACCTCCTGAAACGTCACTATCTCCTGATTGGCTGATTGGTAGGCAATCCCAGATTGGCTGAAAATGTAGGCTAGTCCCGCCTTCTAAGCAAGCACGTTACACCCACAGGCAGCTCTCAGCGGACAGCATTCACTACAAAACATAAACAATGCAACAAGAAGTAACCGAGTTCAAAACGCTCGAGCCGGAATGGCCTTTGAAGCATACAATCACATGGAAATTATTACAGATAGAGATATTAGATCACTTGGTTCAAGGTCCCACTGTGCTATGATATGTTAGCCTGAGCTAGCCATGAGACTAATGGATGCAGCGCATTCGGAACAGTGTTTCCTGAACACAGGAAACTGGTGAATGGATCAAAAGTACGGTTGGAGCTTATCTGCTATGTTACAGGGAGTCTAACGAGCCATCCTTTTACATCCTTCATTTGTGGAGGTATTGAACTTAGAAGTCCGAATCTGTGCATCTTTTCCTGTCTTTACCAAAGTACCAGACGCTTAATCATAGTGAACATGTTTATCCGCCATGGTTGGAGTGGCGTTCTCAGAGTGGATTCCAGGCTTAAAATATAGTTTGTTTTAAACAAATGTGTCCAGCAGACACCAACAGGTTAGTCAAAAGCAAGCAAGCAAGTAAGCAGCACTGTGGGACACAGTTAGGTAAAAGCGTGTTGTTTACCTCGGAAATTACGACGGTCTTCTCTTCAACACGGAACATTCGGAGGTCTTGCACCCACCCAAAGTTCGTTAGTCCATGAGCCCTTAAAGGATCAATCCTTCGCCGGTATAATAACTCCATTGACGATATAGAGGACAAGCTCAGCTCAGGTCATTTAAATCTCTTGTCCAGTGTCTGTGCTCGTATGGATCAATTCCACCGATTTTACAATTTTTTTCAAGATACCGAGCCTTCGGAACAGGGTCCAGCTTGTCTTGGTTCGGTCCATTGCCTTTCTTTTTTGTTCGGTTCATTTATCCCTGTGTTTGTCCCTCTTTCTCTGCAGCACC
>JAFBJT010110956.1:0-26297 GCA_016785325.1 Chascanopsetta lugubris
AGCCTGTTGCATTATGCATGAAACGTGCCAGTCATGACGAGCGTGGACTTACCGCACTTCTCTATCGGACATGCCAGCACTGTATCCCCCCCCCCCCCTCTCTCTCTCTCTCTCTCTCGCTCTCTCTCTCTCTCCCTCCCCCCATGCGTTTGCGTGGGTTCTGTGTTGATGTGGCCTTTGAGAGCATCCTTAGATTTGTGTATTCCTGACTCGTACACATCCTGTGGCAGATGAGTCATAAAGTGCAGATTACTTTTATGAAGCTGTACGTTTTTAAGGGGAGGACATGTGAGGATTTTAAATACTCCACATAGGTCGGTTGTATATGTGCAATGGCGGGCGATTAACATTCTCCTCTGTGCGGCGGTGAGGAGGTGACATTTAGTGGCCCGACAGCCCTTTATTCATGACAGTGTAACGGAACTCATTAGCAGCTGTCACTGCTCCTAATTAAGAGCTCTTGATTATTGACATATGGCACTTTTGTTTCTGACTGTCTGGCATATTAATGAACGACTCTGTATTGTAAATTGCGTTTGCACGGTCAAGCGGTGATGACTTCACGCTCGGGGGCGTCGTCGGTCTCTTTCCTGGCGGATTTGAAAAATGGGCCTTATTTAGAGCTGCGCCCGTCCGCGCTGATATGACGTGACGTGACACCCAAGAGAAAAGGTCACTGTCCTGGTGAGCTGCAGACGCGCCGGTGTTGCCGAAACCCAAGTGTTTGATGAATGGCTTTATGGATTTGACATTTGTCTTTGCGTGCATTTGCATTCTGCGCGGCTGTGAAACGATGAGTGGGAATCCTGCGCGGACACTACGCTAAGTCACTTCACTTTGGAGAGGATTCACGTCCACACCGTTTCCAATGCGTCCGTATCTACTCGAAACAGGACCACCAACACGAGACAAAGAACCCTACTTCAGGTGAATAGCATGCACATTTCATATAAAAGCCCCCCTCCCCCATGAATATTCAGTGAGCCATCGGAAGTATATACGTGTTTCTCTGCACAGACGTCGCTCGTTTCAGGGCAGCAACGTTTGGAAAGCTAAGCGTTTGTGGTGAGCTCGGTTAATGTCAGCATTTCTCCAACATATGTCCGAGTCCTGTAATAGTGTAGCTTGCAGTGAGTGCGTTGCACACTCCCATCCTGTTGGGGCTGGGGAGGAGGGGCCAACTCGGACTGTTGCGTTTACAAACACCAACAGAGAAATCTAGCGTATGCTATGCCTTTTTTTTAAATGTCTGTTTCAAATCATATCACTGGTCTGGGAAGGTCTGAAATTGCAATTTCAAAGAGGAACTCATTGTCGGGACGTGCCTCCTGATCTGAATCAGCACCACAATTGAATGGGTTCATCCCTGATTCACACCACTTCAAGGTTCAGTGAAAATACATTGTGGGGATTTGCTGTACTGTTCAATTAGAGCAGCTTGTGCACACACCCAGTCCCACTGGTGTAACTGTCTGTAAGACAGAGGAGGGGCTTTAAAAACAAATCCTGCACATCGCACCTTTTAAGAATTGTCTTCAAACCAGGGCTTTTCCAACACGCTCTCCTGACAATGTTGTACAAAGTGCACACTCCAAAACCTCTCCATCTCCTCGCTGCTATATATTCTGCGTTTAGTTCACTGGATGCTTTTGCTGAGGGCCAGATGAGATGTTCTGCTCGGGCTGAACTGAGACAAGTGGCGCAGACGAGCTGACCAAGAGCGGTGTAAACAGAATTCCGAATTCTGTATTCAAAGCAGATTTAGAATGCAAAGTTATTCATCGTCAGCTTCCCAGATTGGTTACAGGGCATGTGGGGAAGGGAAAGTAATTAATATGAGATGGATTCCAGCGCAGCCTCTTTCCAGTCAGAGATGGAAACAGAGTGAGGAAAACAAAAAAAGGCAAAGAAGGGGCTAAAGTAAAATGTTCCACTGCAGGGGTATCTACGCAAATATATATATATATATTTATATATATATGTGTGTGTGTATATATATACACACACAGACTCATGCATGGACAGTGAGATGTGTGCATCCACATGTGGCGCTGCTTGCATGTTGGGAGGAAGCCTCCATTCCACGAAGATAAACTGAACCACAGAGGCTCTTTGATGCCGGTCGTGTTTCCCAAACATGGAACAATCGGCACAAAGGCACCACTCGGGCTCTCAGCGCTCTGAGGCATGTTCTGTTTAATGTCAGACTGTCGGCACTGACATACATCACAATCAGTCAGGATAGTGTTTCCTGAATTCTACATGTTCTTATCAGCTGGTCACCCTTTTGATTCTTCACAGGCCTTTCAAATCCCAACCCCAAAACAGATGAGCTTTTTTCCCCTTAATTTAATCCATGTAAAGGAGTCATTACTCTTTGGTGTTTGAAATGCTTTGTGATATGATATAGGCGTCAGTTGCACAGACCGTGACTAAAATCTATACACATCATATCTGTAATATTCCAGTTGATTGCATCTTTAAAGAAATTAAAGAAAGATGTGTTTCAGCATGCAGAATGTCAATATAGGACATAGAGCAGGAGCAGCAGCTGTCCAGATGCATGTGTGGTTGTGCACAGAGCCGGCTCTAACCATTCTGGTGCCCTAGGCAAGATTATGCTTTGGCGACCCCCACCCCCACCCCCACCCCCACCCCCCTGCACTCACTCACACCACCCCAAACATTAAAGGACAACCTCCATATGTGCACAGTGCAGGTTCAGGGCCAGATGAACCAAATCATCAGAAATGTAACAAGTATAAAAAAAAAAATGTGTTTTATTTTTCTAAAAATGTTTTGGAGTCAGCACAGTGATTGGTCATTGTGGAAAGGTCTTGACAGTAAGTACAGGAGAGAGAGAGAGAGAGAGAGAGAGAGAGAGAGAGAGAGAGGGAGGGAGAGAGGGAGAGAGAGAGAGAGAGAGACCCTCGTAGTTCAGATCAAGTTACACGAAGAGGCGAATAAGAAATGGAAAGACGTTTTTTTGCCAGTTTTTCTGTAAGTGAACTCGAATGGGAAAACTGGAAAGTTGATTCACCTTTGACTGTTACTCGCTAAACAACTTTCACCTTGTTTTAAAGAGTCTTCCACAGAAAAGCAGCTATTTCAAGGATTTCATCCTTTTTAATGAAACGATACAATTCACAGTCTCTCCTTCTGTTGCGGTGTCAGTTCGCCGCTTATCTTTTCTGTCGCTCCACTCGACAGGGCAGGTGGGGAGAGGAGCACTGTCGGGCCTGGTGCAGGGCAATGTTTTGAAATGCACACTGACCTAATCTGGGAAACCTGCTCTGTCAAAGTGAAGGTGAAACAACAAAAATCCATTACAAATTCTGCCCAACCACAGAAGACGACTTATAATGGAAGCCCAAGAGCTCCGAGCGCGAGGCCACCGTTAATTACACTCCGTCCACTCACACTTCTTTTCTGTCCTCACACACTCAGACGGACGGTGTAGATCAACTGTGTGTGTGTGTGTGTGTGTGTGTGTGTGTGTGTGTGTGTGTGTGTGTGTGTGTGTGTGTGTGTGTGTGTGTGTGTGTGTGTGTGTGTGTGATCGTGAGGAGCAGAAAATAAGAGGATCTCATCTTTTCCTGGCGTCTGAGGGAAAGTGACACAGTGCAATAATCTGCCCGGCTGCTCCTCACCTCTAATGAAGTCTGTGAAGAATCCCCTTTTAATTAAGAGCAGGGGCCGAGGGTCGATGCCTCGCCTCCTTCATTAGGGGGGGAAAAAAAAAAAGGATTTCTCTCATATCACGGAGAGCGAGGTGCTGCTGCTGCTGCTGCTGCTGCTGCTGCTGCTGCTGCTGCTGCTGCTGCTGCCGGACACACCTCACTCTTAGATCTATTCCACGCGGGACGCGACAGGTTGAGAGAGACGGGGACTACTTTATGCAGAGTGTTGCCTCCATATGTGCAATGTTCTGCTCTGCCTCTTGGGGAGGTACTTAAGATAATCCGTGGCAATGTGAGGCATTAGAGCGCCAGCTTAGCAGAGGAATACTCGTGAATGGGGCCTCTCGTATTCCGAACCTCAGCTGTTGTCTGAAGACGAGAAGGTTACCAGCCTTTTATCACTTTTGCCTCAAGAGTTAAGTTTCTCTTCACGCTGTAACTCGCCGTGTCTTTTTTCAACTTTGGGGGTCGGCCGAGGTTGAACGTCTCGTTTGTCGTGGGATAATTTGAGATTTAACTGCTGAGAAAATCCCATTCACTCTGCCGCCAGAGTCTGGCCTTTTGAACTGAACTCATAGCAGGCAGGGAAACGAGAGTGAAATGACATTTTGCACAAAGTTGACTCGGCACCACCTCCGGACCGACACGAGCCGTAAGGTTCTGTGACTCAAGCTTTATATATTCACGGCAGATCTGTTTGGAGGCAGAGAAGCAGTTTAGGGAGCGGCTGCACTCGCACTTTAGAAATGACTTTCAAAGATTGAATTCATTTCTTGACTTCTTATCAACGCTGTAACGCCAATAAATCCGTAGTTACTATGGATGTCTGGACGGGCGGAATATAAACCATCCTCTCTGCGCAATTCAAGTTGTATCAGCAGCTGTTTCTTGGACTCCAATGTCCGTACAACAGGGTCCCGAACACTAATGCAGTTTACTCTTCACACATCAACATGCAAAGAGATACCAGACCAGTGTTCAGGTGGAGGGTGGCGCCGCCAACAGGATTGGAAAGGTACTGTGTGTAGGATTTGGTGGTGAAACCTATGGAAGCTTTTAGTTGACACAGTTAAGTCTATGTAGTCTATGTGGTTGGTGTTGTACGTGTTTCACCTATTAGCATTAAACAAACTCTCCGAGTTATCTTCGAATGGCGGGTGTCCATTAGCATTACGAGGCATTACATCGCCACCTACTGTTAAGGAGTGTTACTAGACGGCACTGTGATGCATAAGAAATCCTCTTTAAAATAAAAGCACAGGATCTTTATACTTTTTGACGTCCCGAGTCAAAAGCCCGTGACCCTCTGAATGCGGGTCCACGACCCACTTTTAGGTCGTGACCCACCAGTTGAGAATGGACTCGAGGACCCTCAAGATGAAAATATAAAGTGCTCATTGTGGATGCTGCTAAACGGATGCTGTTTGTAAATTCAGGTGATTTGTACACTCATAAAAACAATAAGCATATTAACGCATTCTTATCCTCGGATATGTGTGTTACTTCTATTTTCCACCCATCACATATCAGTCCCATCATCATCACACCCCTGCACCGAGTCTCCTGCTGAGCCCCTTCACTGCCGCACTGACAATCACCAGGATTTCGACTTTAGGAGTCTGAGAAACACCAGAGAATTCCAGAGCCTCACACTCCAGACTTTTGTGTTTCTCACATTCAGCCTCTCAGGAGAATGTCAGGAGTTTACCTGGAGTTCACAGCCTCTCACAGCACCTGCCAAAGTGTTTGCCATAGCTTTGCACGCTGGGGTTTTGTCATTACTGCAAACACAAACCTTACAAAATGGTCTCACCAGGCTTATTCCCCCTCGCCGGTTACTCACGTTCCGTAGGTAATAATCACACACAGTATTAAGAGACAGTGTTTATGGTTAAAGTCATGACATTTTCGCTTCACGCGCACATATAATGCATCAGTATCCACTTGACCTCACTCTCTCCTCCTCTCAGTCACATTGTGAATGACACAGACGTCCATCGCTGGTGTGTGAAGCCCACACACTTTACAAGCCGGGGAGTGTTTTAATATCAACACACAATGTTGATAGCTATGTATCAATAAAAGCAATGGTGCATGGCGTGTGTGTGTGTGTGTGTGTGTGTGTGTGTGTGTGTGTGTGTGTGTGTGTGTGTGTGTGTGTGTGTGTGTGTGTGTGTGTGTGTGTGTTTGGTATAGCACTGTGTCTGTTTCACCCACTGAGCACAATGTACAGTTTGACTCTCCCCACAATAATCTGAATGATTGATGGCGTCTCTCTCGCCGTTGGCCACTCTGCTGCTTGGTGGCAACACATGGTTGGAACGCCGTTATTCCGTGTGGCCTTCAGGGAAGGAGGAGCAGTCGTAAAGAATTCAGTTTTGTGCTGGTTGCCGTTAAACGTCTTTTATTTTTTTTTTTTTTTGGTTGTGATTTTTATTGTGCGAGCACAGTCTACGGAAAGTGTTTCTTTAACGCGCCGGCTGTATATTCTCTCCTGTCCCTCAGGTGGAGGCGGTGGCTCTGCGGAGGGAGGGGAGCGGAGTGGCGCTCCACTGTCAGCTCCCTCACCTCATAGGCGTCGGGACAGATCTCCTGGGCTCGGGCATCATCCTCTATCATTTGAAGGTAAATGTAGCGTTCGCACTTCCCAACATTCGCATCGTGGCCTCCGTCGGGGAGGTTAAAGGGGCCGTACGTAGTTCTTTAACCCACACAACAGGCTTGACAGCAGCTTGCATGGCCACTGTTTGTGCACAGTGCATAGTCGGCCTCCACTGTCGGCGCTTGTTGCCTTAAACCTTAACAGGAGGTCATGAGCCAATTGGAACTCCAGGAATTTCTAGGAGGACGTGGAATATTATGCAACGTGTACAAATGGTTTTTCCCAAATTTCGTGCGCACGCTGAGCATCACTTGAGGAACACCATTACCATATAGCCACTTATTGATATTAGAAAATGTAATTACTCTTGAATACTTCAGCACACAGGATGCACTGGGTCGTTGAAGTGCTACATGTGTACACATACTAATCATAAGTTAGAGCAGCACTAAACTAGGCTGAATCATAAAGTATGAATGATCAAATGGAGACTCTTCTGGGTGAGCAGAGCCAAAAAAGACCTGTACTTCCCATCACTGCATGTAAAGTTGGTGGCAGAGCAATAATGACATTTACTGAGGCGGAGACCAGCCACTTATGATATAAGTCAATTTCATGTGGGAAAATGAAATGAGACGTAGTGAACTTGTTTGTTTGACGTTTGTAAGTACGTCATTTGGCACCGATCTAAATATGAATCTGGACCTGCTTGATTTGAATATGGCTTCATCAGGGCTCCATCAGGCCGCGGTGGAGGCTCGCGCTCGACTGCATGATATCCCAGGTCTTTCTCAGAGCTCATATCCATTTCAGCTGCTTCTGCTAAATGCTCCGCTCAATCGAAATGTGCATAAATTGTGCTGTGTAATGATTTTTGTGTTTGTCCCCGCAGGAGGGCAGAAGCCTGGTCGGGAGCCGCTCGGCGTCATGTAATGAGGATATTGGTGAGTGGACGTTTCTGTGATCGGTTGTTTTTTGACTCTCTCCCTGGGCGGACTCTAAGTCGTGCCTCTCCATATTCAATCGCATGGCAGTGCTTCACGGGCCCGGGCTTCTCGGCGAACACTGTGTGCTGGAGAACCGCGCCGGGTCGGTGACGCTCACCCCTCGGGAAGGCGCGCTGTGTTCAGTCAACGGCTCCGTGGTCACCGGCCCCTGCCTGCTCACCCAGGGTAAGATAACGTCTTCCTTCAATTCCTAAACGGTCGCACCGGAGGGGGGGTCACGTCTGCGATCGCCCTCTCATTCACAACAATTAAGTCGGTGGGAGGGAACGCGGGCGTCTCCATTTGTTTGCGAACATCGATGCATGAGATCACCGCGTCCCATCTGCGAACGAAGTCCACTTTATGTCCCCGGCTCCCACGCGGCAGCGCTCTCGGGACACGAGTGGATTACGAGCACAGCTCTCCACAGGGCAGATGCCATTTCTCTTACTAAACATTTTGAAGGGCGAAAGGCCTCAGACAAAGCTCCAGACAAAGCCCCAGGCCCTCCATTTAATTGGCAGATGGAGTTGATAGGGCCGACAGGTTTGAAGTGGGCCAGATCATTAACCTTTCAAAGGACAGAGCCAAGCTGAGCACAAATTCCTACCCCGCCCCCCCATCCACCCGCCCCCCCCGCCCGCCCCACTCCCTGAGCCAAGCCTACTTCTCGCTGCCCCCTCATCCAAGCCGCTTTTGCTTTTCCAAAGATAAGACCTGCGCTCCGAAGCGGGCGGAGCCATGCCCGGCCACGCCAGTCTCTTTATAACCATTTCAATTTATCCGATATCCCCCTTCAGACATGGCTGCATCCGAAGCCATTTTTCTGAACAAATGATAGTAATTTTCGGTCCGAAAGCAGCTGGAATCCATCTCGCAACGCCCTCTCAGGTGCTTTGTCACTCGTCAGAAGTCATTAGCAGCAGCAAGATTAGTATTTGCTGTGGTGAAGGAGAGAGAGGAGCTGGAGAATGAGGTGGATATGGCGAAATGAGCGTGGCTCTGATTTATAAACTCCAATATCATCTCACTTCGATGGCTTTTACAAGACTTCTAAAGTTTCCTCCGGCCCTTTCCAGGGGTAAATCATCATCATCATCCCTCTGGTCCAGGCCAGCACCAATCCCACTGGAGTCTGTGCTCCTCAGGGCCATTCATCCACTTTAACTCAGCAGTGGAGGATATTGTCCAACTTCAGAGCCGCTCGACAAGTTTCCACAGGTTGAGTGCAGAGGCAGTTCACAACACAATGACGGGAGACACGATGCTCCTCCTCTTCTTATTCATCGTAAACACTGAGCCACACCTGCACAACTTTCCTGATTCACTTAGCAGCACATCACCTTTGACCTTTGCACTCACTGTGCTGGACGCCTGCGCAAATGACTGAATGAATTTGACAAAGATAAAATGTCCAGAATAAGTTCCGGAGCCAAAGCCTCGTCTGAACAGGAGACTTCATCGATGAGAATGTGACAAAACGGGGGGGGAAATGTTATCATTTGTTTGCATCATCTCAAGATACCAAACAGCAGCCACCTGTGGTCATGTTGATTGTTGGTGCTATGGAAACCAGCAATGACAAACATCATAAAAAGGTCCCACTAAATACCTATTTACCGTCTGTCTGTTCTGTCTCAACATCCGACAACCACATGAAATCCAGCGTAAACAGGGGGGATCATCACTCATGGCAAAACATCCATCCCCAACTTTGGTATAAACTCATGTAGATTCTGTTTTCTTTGCGCTGATGGCTAATGTGTGATGTGCATGATTAAATCAGGGCAAATATTATAAAAAAACATTATAATATGAATTGGATATTGATGGAGTGAGGGTTTTACTTTTCCAAATTCTCGCAGAGCGTCTTCAAAATCTAGCAAACTACAACGAATTCCTCTGATACTTATTTTAAAAACAGGTTCTAGTTCGAATCCTCCCAAACTGCATTAGTTGCAATATTCATAGGCCAGAGTGAATAATCTCACCTGCAAAAGCAAGTCACTTTAATCTACGTTTCTCCCAAAGGGGGCACTGTTTCAGTCCACACCTTTTCAAATGTTTGACTTTTGCTCTCTCAGACGTAAAGGGCCCGTTTTGGTGGCCGCCTACAAGCGACTGTGAAACCAGCCCTTCGGGCAAATGTACGTCTCTAATTTACCCTTTTTGAGCAAATGAGAGAATAATTGTAACGATGAAAGCACGGTGCCGAGCGGCTGCATGAAAAGAGAGATCATTACACGGAGCGATGCGTCCTGGAACTTCAAGATAATTATAACCACAGTCTGTCTGAGTGGAACTGAAACCGACACAAAGTGGGTCTGTGCAGCAAAGCCATAACTTTGCTCCCCTTAATTGAATAATGGGGATGCGGTTGCTCCCCTTGCTCCATTGCTCAGGTGTACGTAGTCTCTGCGGCGTGATTTATAATTCAGTGGTGGCTGCAGCTTCTATTCTAAATATCTAAGTTCCTTATGCCTTTATCTTACTCCAGGTAGCATCATCCAGCTCGGAGGAGGAACCACACTCCTGTTTCACCCTCCGGCGGAAGCAGCTCAGCTCAGAGAGGAATGTCAGGTACAGAGAGAAGCATCACACATTCAGGACTCTTCAGGAGCTAATGGAGCGGAGTTCTGCTGCACAGTCACATAGGAGGTATTGACTCGAGGCAAATGACCAAGAAGCAGGAAGTATGAACATGCCAGTGGTCAGTAGGGGGCACTGTCACACAATCCAACAAAGTTCTCCCAAAACAATTAACAAGGGACCGGGAAACAAAATGACATCGACATAATGAAATGAACAACAAATATGAAGAAGATCATTACTTTCATCTGTCACACGATGATGTATAGCCTCCATAGATCCATACACAAGGAGAACCAGGCGCTGTGACTGGTCCATTTGGCAGCGTCTTATCTCCGACAGTCATTCGCTGCTTCTTTCAGACATTTTCCCACCGAATAGACAGAACAATGAAATGAACCACCTCATAAAGAGACTGAGACGTGTGCAAGTATCAGTGCCACCACTGTGCCTGCTCACCAGTGACTCACTAGACACACACACACACACACACACACACACACACACACACACCTTTGATAGAAGCATGACTTGGCCTTTTACTCTGATTTGATCTGCATCATCAGTAGTTAAAGGTGCAGTGTTTAAGATTTCGGTCATCTTGTCACTTCTAAAAGATTTTACAAAACAATCACATCCTGACATTTTCATGAATGTGCAATCACCCAAATGTTTAATTTTTTTTTCTACGTTTCTCCATTAAAGTATATGTACATGAGGAGCGGGTCCTCTCCAGGGGGGCCGCCATGTTATTACAGTAGCACAGAGCACACGTACCAAGCACCGTTTGAGTTTGAACGACAGCTGCAGTCGACCACAGGTTCTCCTGCTTGTTCATGAGGGTGAGGTGATGGATACAACATGCAACTCCACCCCTAGATGTCACCAAATCTTACACACTTGCACGTGCATCACACTATGTTTCTGTAACTGCTGCCTGTCATACCTGCTTCCATCAGCAAAACACCGCGCCACATTATAAACTCCACCAAACACCCGATTTATGATCAGGAAAATAAGAAGCAGTGGCGGCTCTGTTCCTGCCTTTGGAGCATGAAGCGGTGATTAACAGGCTGACGGAGAAACAAGCTGCACGTCGTCAACACTCTCCTCGCATTGTTGTGCAGGGCTCGACCTCAGGAGGAGGAAGGCCAGGTGCAGCCGCTTTCAAAACCAAAACCTTTTCATCCATCTTGCAGCAGCAGCTCTCTCTCTCTCTCTCTCTCTCTCTCTCTCTCTCTCTCTCTCTCTCTCTCTCTCTCTCTCCTGGCTCTCAATCACTTTCATGTGCTTTTAAAGATCATTGCGTGAGAGCAAAGTAACCACAAGTAGAGTTCGTCTTCTTCGAATGTGAAAGAATTCTGAAAAGTTGGGCCGTTGAGCCCGAGGGGGCGGAAGCGGAGGAGAGAAAAACACGAGTGTTTGTGCTGCGCGAGAAAAACGGAGTGAGACGTTTTTAATATTGGCAGAGAAGTTATTTTCAAACATCGACTTGGAAATGTCAAGTTTTTTTTTGTTGCAGTTTGCAGATCTATTTCTATTTTCTGTCATATTAATCAGTCGGAGAGGGAGACATGCATTTAATGTTTCTTTTAAGCACGTGTGACCTATCAGATTCAGAACGTTGGATAATCATCCATCAAAACTTCACGTTTCTAAACCCGTATCCATGAGTGGACATGAAATACTGATTTCCAGCACATGAGGCCACTGTTCGAATGCTGAATGTATTTTCCGTTCAGTTTCGGTATAATGATCACCTACCGATTGACTGCTTGTCAGGGCCTGAATCAGAAGTTAAAGGTGCAGTGTGAAAGATTTGATGATATCCATCACCTGGCCCTTCCCTCCTCAGCATGCAGGACAACCTATGTTAGCTGTCATTGAAGCTCAAAACAGATTGAATACATCCACTCTACTGTAAAAACATGGCGGGCCCCAGAGGGAGACCCGCTCCTGATGTAAATATACTTTAAAGGGCTGATTTTAGGGCAACTCAAAAGCAAGTCATACAATGAGGGGATTATACATTTGTAAACACATCAGTGTATCATCGTTTTGTAATTCTACACACCGTCAACATGGCTAATCTAAATGTAAATGTTGTCATGTTGTCAGATGAACCGTGAGTAAGGTAGAGACGGACTTCATCTACGATCGTTAAAGAAACGCTGGGAAATTCAGAGTACTGACCCTATTAATGGGCTTTAGCTGATAGATGAATGCAGAACAGCGGTTGAACTCTTGGCGCGTTCGCACGTCATTACGCCGGCACAGTTGTATTTCTGGGTCGTGTCCGCTTCCTGCTCTGCGTTATTAAAAACCATAATGCTTCCACAGCGGAATGAAGCACAGACACCCAGGTCCTGCTGAGAAACCCCTCTGCTGTTTAATTTGGAGGGTGGATTCTAAATGAGATGCCATTCAGGAGTTCCACAGCTTCCCATGTCTGAGGAGTGAGAAGTTTCTCTACGTCTTCATCAGCAGCAAGTCCTCTGACAATTTAAACTTTCTATTTCAGAGTGAAAAGTGGAGACACTCTCTGACACAGTACGTCTAAACTCCAGCAGAACGGAGCAGACTGTGTCAGCGGCGCTTTCCTGCCAGCCGGCGTGAATGACCCTTTCATTTTCAGGACACAGAATCGTTTCGTGCCGCCGATCCTCATCTTTTCCAAAAAGCTGTGATTGATATGAGCTTTTGACGACTCTCCAAACGTCGTCAAAGTCCTTCAGCCTCCGCTCTTACGCTCTGTGTCATGAATACTGACGACCTATACAGGATACTATAGTCATACTCCACTTAAACCATTGTCTAAGTGCAAATCTGCCATCGGCAGCTGTCCCTCATTATCAAACAGTGCGTCGGCCTCTCATCTCACTGTGCCGTTTTGTTGTGTCGTCTGCAGAGCGGCCTGCTGTCCAACTCCAGCCTGTCCCTGACGGACACGTCCAAATCCACCGAGAGTCTGTCCAAGGTGAAGCTGCAGGACTCGGGGTGAGAGACTCCAACAGATGTGTGTGCACGTTTAGATCCGCCTGAACCCACACCACCCCAATCTCCATAATACGCCCGCTTATTGAGCAGCGTTTATCGGCCGCGTTGACCGAATCAAAGCCATAAATCACGGCGGCACTTCCACCACCAGAGACGCCGACATGCAAAAAGAAAAAAAGAGGAAAAAAAGAGGCCGTTCTGAACTGTTTAATGCTGAGCCAGTGGAAATCACAGCAGGCGTTTTTTTCCTTTAATGTCCTCAAATGGCCTCCAGTTGAGCAGGTAGTGAACTGCCCCGTGTCCAATTCCCAGCCAAATCACGGCAGTGCACCTGAAGTTCAGCCTCACGGAGAATTTCCACATTGTATTGTGAAACATTAAGCACCGATTGGAAGAGGGGCCGCGTGGTGTGGGGGCGACGTTGAACTTCACATCACGAGGTTTACGACGGCGCCTGTTGACTGCCGCCCGTATAACGGGCGTGAAAGCTGCATAGAGTCGGGTTCTTTGAATTGTGGGTGGAGATTATGTGTCGCACAACAGCAGCTACACACAAACGCTTCAAGTATCACAACAAAGTTCAAATGAGCGAGAACTCAAATGTAAACGTGTTTCGTAGAGAGAGAGAGAGAGAGAGAGAGAGAGAGCATCTCTGATGATGCAATCTGACTGACACCCCCCCCCCCCCCCCCCCCACCCCCCCCCCCCCCCCCCAAAAAGACGAGGCAACTTCATGACAACGGAGAAGTTTTAACCATCAAACTGGATTATCCAATGAACCGTATTGGGAACACTCAATTGATAATGTATGCGGGTCTATTAAAACCCACAATGGAACACTGATGATGAACAGATGGCCCCAGCGTTCACCTGGTATCTCTATCAAAACTCCGCCATCAGGACCATTTAAACGGCACCGTGTACCGTCCCCTCCCAAACTGTGAGAGCCATATGCTAATGCGCCATCATTATTCTTTGCCAGCGCCTCAGAGCCGTGTGACAGGTCATTGATTTGTTAGTGTCCCAGTGTTCATTGAATCACTGCCCAAAATCCAATCGACTCCCCAGTGCTTCACCGTGCGCGGAGGAAGTGGCGAGCAATTTGAGACACACTTATGGTCTGTAATGAGAGGACAGGCCTGATGTTTGACTGCGTGTGGAGCGAGGTCACGCGCAGTTTCCCCTCCACGCTGCTGTGTCCCCAACAAAACCAGTGCGCCTGGTCAGGTGGTGCACGCAGACTCTGTGGGCGTGTCACACTGTTGATCCAGGTGTTTGTGCAAAAGGTTAATAGAAGTTTAAAGCTTCACAGTGACCACAGGTTAATGATGGACGAGAGACGGTGATGGGGGTCAATGCGTTAATCAGTATGTTTTTTTGTGTGTGCGTCATCCTGCTAATGGAGAAAAAATGGCAAAAAGACCCAACACCTCTATGTAAATACGCAGAGGTGACTATGATGCAAAAACGAGTCCATAACTCCATCAAATCCAAATATATCCCTTACACGTAAATATACTGCCCCACTTGCCCAAATATGCCTGTTTTATCATTAAGATGAAAACATTTTTAATTGGAAATGAATAAAAATGTCACAGAAAATCTTGAAAAAAAGCGATAAAAAACCCGAACTGGATCCGGATCCTCACCAGGAATGGTGCGCCATTGTTCTTCCTCTCATATCCTCAAGCCCCGTGCATCAAGGGCAGACTTTATTCGAAGGCTTATAGGAAATAACACTCGCTCGTAAATATGAATGTATCATCTGAATTCAGACGGTAGCTATGGATACGAATCAGTTGGGCTTTGGAGGAGACTCCAGGTATCGGCGACCTGACCTGCAGCAGCTGAAGGGGGCAGCTCCATGGCAACAAAAGCAACCCTCCCATTATCGGCTACATCGGCTGGATCAGAGAGTTTATGACTCAGGAGTTCTGACAGCCGGAGGATAACTGCATCCACAAAAGGTGCGACCTGCCCTCAGGGCATGAGAAGGCTGCTCATTTTATTCATCTCAAATTCTATTTTATATGTATTCGCGATCCAGGTGCATTCGATGTTGGCTGAATACAGAGTTCCTCAGTTGGCCAAGTTTACGTAATGTTGTGGTCATTTCAGTTATTTCAAAGTGGGGACTGATGTTCCCCATTTATCTTGTTTAGCTGTGCTTTATTAGTTTCTTTGTGTTATGATTGAGCATAACAATTGAGTGAGGAAAGGAGCAATTCATTAGATTTGGGGGATCTCTGACAGCAGATGGTTTTGAATACTTTTCTTTTGAATAAAAGCATCCCCATGTTTTTACAGCTGCCATGAATAGACAAATAAAACCCTGGCCTTTAATTGGGCCTATAAAATGATATCATTATTATCATTACTAACAACTTTCCACTTTGGACATGAGGCAGCGGGTATTTATTTGGCTGCGATAGGAAACGTCAACATAAAATGCCTCTCAACTCTGCATGCTGAAACTTTAAAGCACCCCCCCCCCCCTTCACTTTTCCTTTGGCTTCCTCCAAGACAGAAAACCCCCAGCAGGCACACCCCCTTCACTTTTCCTTTGGCTTCCTCCAAGACAGAAAACCCCCAGCAGGCACACCGGATAACCTTTTGACTACTTGCAGGGTCCAGTGCATTTTGTATTTAGTGTATATTTCATGACTGTCCATGAGACCCACTGGACCAGAGGCGAGTCTGAGCTTCCAGTGGTGGAGTGGAGTAGCTGCCAATTTGTTCCATGCTGCTTTTAATGGCCTCCTCAGCCCCGAGAGTCCCCAGTCTGACATCCCTCACAGTTTTCCTCCATCTCTGGCCTGAAAACAGTATGAAAACTTCTCGGGCTGCCCGATGAGGCTGTTATTAGCCACTAACATCCCTTGAAATGGCATTTTTCACACTGGTTAACGTCCATCACTGGAGGAACTTGTGCGACAGTTGCCACCTTCTGCCACAGGTCTCCCTGCAGCTCCAGACAGATGCAGCCGACAGAGATATGGAGAGCCGAAGGATGCCTTTCTTTAAGGCGTCTGTTCTGCTCTGCCTTTGAAATATCGCGGCGAAAGATTTTTTTCAAAGGACGCGTGAGAGTATGAGGAGAAGCTCTATTATGACACATGCTTCGTGAGAACCTACACCACCAATGTCAGATGACGAGGATGGAAGTGGAGCTCAGCCGACAGGAGGCGGCGCAGCAGCAGGTCGGAGAGAGTCTGAGCAGCTGTAGACTTGAAAAGCCTTCCATAGGAAAACAGTGGGGCTCCCGCCAACACAGAGGATAAAGAGGGCAGGAATGGCAGAAAGTGCTAATGGGAAAGTTAGGAGGAGACAAACTATGCTTTCTGTAGTGATGTCGGAAACCCACTCACTCCACTGCAAGAACCCACTGTGAACTTCTGTATGCGAGCAGCAGTGAGAGAGACTCAGGTTTACGCCTCACTGAAGGCCGCCATGTGTTTCTGCTGCGTGCTGGGGGAGAAAGGGGGGGAGGTAAAGGGGGAGTCGACTCATTTGACATTATCAAGTTTGGCCATTTTTGTTTACTCATAAATCACAAAATGTCTGATAGATCGATAGAGGGGTCAAAGGTTAGAGAGTTTTTTTTAAAATGTATATATTTTTTTATTTCTTATTCTTGATTATTTCATTTTTTTAATTCTTAATTTTTTCATTTTTATTTCATTTTTCTATCTATTTATTCATTCATTTATTTATTTATTTTATTCGATTGTTGAGAAGAGCGCTCCCTCGGCTTAGTTCCGCGGCGGCCCCCTGCTGAAATCCCTGAGTAGCGCGCTCTGTACCTTTTGAACAGTTGCTGGTAGATTATTTGTACATGTTGTGAAACATCCTGTACATCACTGAAAATCCAGGGTCTGTGTTTCTCTATTTACTCGTCCTCCTCTGAGCACAGGACATCCCTCCCACTGATCCTCAGGATCTGCCCAAATCCTGCTGAGCATCGCCAGCACCTGAACTGTCCCTCCTGTTGTTGTCAGGAATCAGTCTGCACTGTATGTCTGGACCTGGACCCCCCCCCCCCCCCCCCCCCCCAAACCACACACACACACACACACACCCCTTCCCCAGAGTGCAGAGCATTGTATATAAATCCCAAATCAACATGCAAAGATTCTATTTAATTTCACATCCAGTAGAGTGGCTCTGATCCCATGCAGCCATTTGAGCTGTTTGCTTTTCAAATCTAATGGATGGTTTCTGTGAAGGGGGGGGGGGGGGGGGGGGGGGGGGTTGGTTTTTGTCTTTTGCCTGGTTTGGGGGGGGTGCAGTCTAGTCTTTTGCCTGCAAATTGTTTGAAGTCTCCAGTGTCACTCCACAGTAAATAATTAAATCTGCGCCTGAAAACAAAGAGACTGGCGGCATGAACGAGGAGCACGCATCCACAGCTATATTGTGCACACGCCTCCTCGTATTAAGACGCAGTTCTTTTTAAATTCTCTCGATATGAAATGTATTATTTCATTCTTGTGTCTGTGTCTCACAGACTGATGGATGAACTGGCTGCACAGACTGAGGAGTCTAAAGGGCCAAGCTGCTGTCTCGCATCTGCCACTGCAAAGAAGCTCGTGACGACAGTATGTATTCAGGTTGTTTTTCTACTGCTGGAAATAAATATGAATTCAAATGTAGTTAAAGGGGATTAAATCAACAACTGATTCGAATTAAATACTACTTTTAATGAGGGGGATTCAGCTAAAACCTCAGTGGAACATTTACTTTTTACTCTCTTTAATAATCTTTATTCATTGCTGTATAGTTTTTTTTCTCTGCAAAACTGAATACATGTCAAGAAACAAACCCCCCCAAACACATATGTACGTACACAGACACACACACACACACACCTATTCTCACCTCGGCCCCTCAGGCCCAATCCAGATTTTTATGAGGCATGAAATACCTTTTTCCCTTTGAGTGTTGGTTGTGTTTATTATGCACATATTTAAAGCCATTACACCTTTCTGTAGGGGTTTCAAAGAAATGACACTTATTTTGTGGAAGTATGTTGCGACAAGAGCACTGAAATGCTCCTCTTTATGGATGTACCTCGTTTGTTCCTCACTCCATTTTCATGTGCATGCATTACTGAAATTACTGCATACATAAGCAAACTGATGGTTTTAAAGGGGGCTGGGTGAACAAAGTGTTTTTTAGTTTCTTCTTTGCAACAACCTTAATTAATTGTCGGCAATTTCCATTCGACAAATGGAATTTTAAAAATGCCTCTCCTTCTTTTCTTTTACACGCCGCAAACTAGGCCATGCCTGGAAAGTGTCCTGTCCCTCACACTTGTTTGGTGGTGGATGGAGGCACACCACAGGGTGGGGTAAGCACCGGGGAGGGCCACGACCAGGAGAGCGAGTTGTGTCATAAATCAAGGCCAGGGCTGATGTCTGAGAGGCCGTGGAGAGAAGCTCAGAGTGGGGACGGAGCTCCGACATGGAACGGAGAGGCGGTTTGGTCAGGGGATGCCAGCCTCCAGCAGACAAGTGTCCTGGGCCCGGGTGATGGATGTGGCATGGAGCCAGAGGGGAATGCTAATGAGATCCAAGGTGTTGTGGCTGACTGCTACAAGGGGAGACCTGGCTCTGGTGGGAGCTCATTAGGCAGCATGTCCCACCTGCAGAGAGGCACAGGAACCGGCTCCACGTCCGTCCTCCCACGGACCGGCACTCAATCTCAAATCGACAAAAAGCCTCTTAGCGGTCGGGCGCCACGCCATCCACCCGAGCAAACAACCTTCCAGGGCCACATCCGCTGCGGAGAGATGGATGAGGACGGACGTCGGGAGGGGATCCCGGGAGTGAGTGCGACGGAGACTGTGGCAGCTCCACACTCCAGGCTGGGTTCTTTGGTCAGCAGAGTTTCATGGATGGTCCAGGATGCAGGGCGGCTCCTCTGGAGCTCTCGCACAGTTTTGCAGCAGGTCAGAGAAGAGGGGCTCCGGCACTTCGGTGCCCGGCATGTTGTGTCCCTGGTCAGGGAAAGTAATGTTGTGTCTGTGGTGAAGGACAGTCAGGTCTTTGCCTTGGTGAAAGGGAGCTTTGTCTTCTCTCTGCTCAAGGACAGTCAAATTCTCTCCACCGTCAAAGCGCTACCGTTTCCACGGCACATTAAGATGGAGACAACTCAGCAGCCTCAGCCTGAGATTATAAATCCTGACATCACAAGACTTTCAGATCTGTCACCGACACAAACCTTTTGCAAAGCGGAGGAATTTCCAGACGAAGGTTCAGAAATCCCAGAGAGAATCCAGACAAGGAATCGGTCTCAAGAAACGTCTGGCATTCGTGTAGAACAGAAAGATAACGCAAAAACGGACCAGTCTGCATGTGATGACGAGAAAGAAATGGATTTGAGGACCATGCTGGACAGAGGGGACGTCCAGATCTTCAGTCAAAGGTTGATCAAATTCCCTAACTCCCTTCTGAACCTGCAATCGCTTCCACTTCCAGACCTGTTGAACGTTGTGAACTCTCTCATCTGCACCCCGGCGATCCCCGCCCAGAAGATCGTGACCCTCCTCTGGGTCAACGTGGCTAAATGCAGTCAACCAGAACCCCGTCCTGGTCTTCTGATCCTGGCAGAATCTGGCCTCTACACCCTGACCTCTGATTCTGGACCCCTGCTGTGGTTCCATCACCTCCCCTTACAGCAGCTGAAGGAGGTGCACGTGGGTTTAGCGGGTCAGAGTCTGTGTTTCATGGACTCGACAGAGCGGAGCACCCTCGGCGTCTACACCCACAACCACAAGATGACCAGAGAGCTGTGCTGCGCCATACTGGCTGCCATGTGTCCCGGGGACATCAGGGTCTCTCAGCACCCGCTGCTGCACGGAGACCTGATGGAGATGTCTCTAAAATGGGAGACTTGCGTACCCGACCTGCTGTTGGACGCCGGGTTCAAGGTTTGCTGCCACTTTCAAAAGAGTCTTGCCGCTCTGGTCTACCTCATTCATTGCAACATGGACAAAGAGAGCAGCCCTCTGGGCGAAGTACAGCTGGCGATGTACACAAGTGTCAGGGTGTGCATGAGTCCCAGCGTCCTCTCCGAGTCTATAGCCCAGCTCTTCCTCACTCACACCCACATCGGGCTGGTCCAGGAAGAGGTGGTCTTTCCCCCGACTTCGAGCTGCGCAAGCGCTCAGCGGCGCCGCCGCCCGCAATTCCACCACTTAACTGTCCGTCAGCGCTCGGGCGTACGCTGTGTGCTGGTGCATGATGAAGACGAGCGTGGAGCCGTCAGGCTGGATGTAATCCTGGCAAATGCGAGGGGCAGGGGTCACCCTGAAAGCGTGACTGAGGCAGCTACCCCGCCTGCGCAAGCTTCAAATTCATCTCCGCATGCAGAAGTGTGGAAATTAACTTTCAGCTGCTCCACTGAGGCCGCCTGCCTGATTAATCACTTGTCAAACGTCTGATCAAGGACTGAACAGCTAGTAATGAAGAGCCCAGCTGGAAAACTCACTTGGAGGGCGCGCATGGCAAAAGCACATCCCTGCAGACGGTTCAAAAGAACCACAGTGCTGTTTGAGATGTGGAAACCATGACCCACTTTGAAGTTTCTGCATTGATTTGTGTCTCTGCAAGTTTTTGTCATATCGATATTATCCCACAACCACTACAGTGTGAATGTCTTATCTTTAAAAAACGTCTTTGCTCTAAATGGTTTTTGTTCTTTACTCACTCCCGCCCATTCATTCGTCAAAGAGGATTAACATCTGATATTTTAAATGATCAGGGGATAAAGCTTCACCAATGAGGATCAGCTCTTTCTGTATTATTTTTAGACCAAACAGTGTCATGGTTACTTAAACTGTTTATCATATATGGCTTAATGTATGTCAAGTTTTAAATGTTTTATACAAAAACAGCTCTTTTGAAATGGATATGTTTAAATATGTTTATACAAAAATAAAAGGAAGGTAAATCCACTGAGGCTCTGTAGTTTTGTTTACCACTCAGGATGCAGATAAGATCTGATAGGTTGAGCTTTTAACTCGGGGAAAACAAAGGATTCAGAGTTTGATGCATTTCGCTGCTTTCTCTTATGTCTAATATTTTGTTTTCCGATCATCCGTCAGCCTTTCTCTCTCTCCCCTCCTCTCTGATGTTCACCTCCGGCTCCTTTTTACTGTCGAAAACCCCCCGCATGAATATATATATATTCCTCTCATTATAACTGAACTCCCGAGCATGAAGATGTATTATTTTGCGAGGTGAATCCCCTCTCTATAGTTCCTGTTTGCGTAATGACTGAATGAATTTCCTCCTGCCTGTCTCCACCGTCCTCTCCACCAGGAGCAGCTCTACATCTTCTTGGAGAGATTCCTCTGAGGAAGGACCTGAGCTTGATTTACGTCCGGAGAGTTAAAGCTAAAGAGCGTCTGCTCCTTGTCTCGACTGAGTGACCCCTTCCGGCGTGGAAAATTACAGGGGGCAATATAATGCAATCAGACCTCTTGTCTGCTCCAGCATGAGGGATGGAGAACTGGCCTTGAATGGGGGGGGCACATCACACCTTGTGGCTGTGAGGTTTGAGCCTGAGGTGAAAGCTCAGGGATGTGAAAGGGTTGTTTTTCTCCCTCTCCCTTTGCCTCAGACAGTTAATTACCATCCAAGCCTTCCACTGTGTATCACACCTTCCCGAGGATACAACACAAAAGGCAGATGAATCATGACCAGATACTGTATATTCAGAATGGGATGAGGGGAACAAAAATGAGAGCTATGGATTTAATTTCCCAAGGGTTGATTTACGCATTTAGTTGTGTGGTGACGCACCATCACTCTACATGTTCTGGTGCATTTGCTCCCATACTGGTCGCTGTCTTGTTTACGGATTCAAGGTCCCGAGGGGATGATCCGCGCAGGTGTAATGTGGTGGGGAATGAAGTTCAGGCGAGTGAGCGGCCAGCGGGTGGCGCTATATGCTGCATAAACCTCATACTCTGATGCATTAATAAACAATGCCTAACTCCTCCCACTTCCCTGGTTCGTCCACAACGAGGCGGCGCAACGGTAGTGCAAGGGTGCTGTTGCACCATCCACAGAACATTCCAGGCGTCACTCAAAAGGCCACACCCTTAATTATGCGCAATTTCAAAGCACAATACAATAAAAATAAGTGAGTTACAAAAGAGATAAATGTGACTGATTGTGACCAAGGGCATAGTTTATATTGGGTTTTAAAGTTGACCTTTTAAACATGAGTCTCTGGGTATTGACTTTATTGGAGCCAGCCTCAAGTGGCCACCCTGTGAACTGCAAGTTTTTTCACTTTCATATCGGACTCATCCGTCAGCCCCGGAAGTTGCGGCTTGGTTTGAGTGCTTAATGAATTCAACTGTATAGCCTCTCACACATGTTTAGGACAAGGTGAGGTGTGCAGCTGCAACCTACAATTTCACCACCAGATGTCATCAAATCCCACGCACTGTACCTTTAAGAGATGTCCCAGCAACTGCCAGTGATGAACCACGCAGTCAACAATACACACGTCATGTTGGATTCAATATCAACTTCAAAATGAGTGACTGTAAAGGTCCTGCAGATCAGAGTGTAAATGAACCACGTCTGCACTTGAAGAGTTCCTGTGGTTTGATCTGTTTATCCTTTGAAGGTTGGAGGCGGCGGCGCATCACAAAACAAACACACACCATTCACAGTCACATTCACACCTACGGGCACTGTTGTGGAGTCTCCAATTAACCTAAGCTGCATGTCTTTGGACCGTGGGAGGAAGCAGGAACACCGAGAGACAACCCACACAGACACGAGGACACCATGCACGCTCCTCAGAGAAAGACCAAAGTTAGAATCCGGTCGCTGAGTGAGGCGACGGTGCAAGTCTCCACTTCACCGTGCTGCTCCAGCTTCATTACCGTGTCCGTGGCTACCGCCGAATATACTGGAATACACCCCCAGAGAGGACATCGCGATTAAAGACGTGCGTTTAACGACTACGTGCTTCACAGTAACATCATCACCGATCATGGATTATACACAACAAAGGCCACAGACACACCCCTCATATGAGATTAGCTGAGTCACAGAGGGAGAGATAAAAGATGTCAGGGCAGGAAGTGTCCACCGCCGTTAACCATGTGTGGGTGAGGTACAGCCAACATATCGTGTTGCAGACAAACAATCTTCTGGATAATAACAGTCGCAAGACTTTATATTCATACACACCCACGGCACAGAGAGTCATGTTTGAATTCTATCCACAAGTAACCGATAAAATAGATATATTACATGTTATTCCAAAGTGTGGATGAAATGTAACATCTATGATTATTTCTCTGAATAACCCCAACTTTTAAACCCCGGTTGCCGTGTAATGTTGATGCTCACATGACCAAGCAGAGATCTGACTTTTTTTATGTTGATGGTGTTGATGTAACACAGATCTGATTTGAGATCATAGATCTCTTTTTTAAGGCTGTGTGGACACAGACATCAGATTTAAGATTTTGAATTTCACCTCGATATGTGTTTCTGGATTTATCTGGTACACGGTCAGATGAAATGAGAGAGAAGAGGCATATTAGCCCCTGTGTGGATTTTAGCTTTTGTATTAATTCATCATGATTTATTTATTTTTAAGCCCATGGGCCTTTTTTATACACATAAACCGAGCTTCACTGTAACAACCTGCACTTGTAGTTACGAATGGGTCCCTTTTCTTTGAATCAGTGAAAGCTAAACCTTGTTGGGTTTTTTTCAACAAGTTGATATTTTTAGATAACTGCAAATCATATCATACTGTATTTATGGAGGCACATCTCATTTCTTTCTCCAATGTGTTTTTCATTATTTTTATGAGAAAACCGCTCCCTCTCAGGTTGAGAGCCCTGTGAGGACTCGGAGACTCAGACAAACCTGGGCTCTTGTTGCAGCCTGGTTAAGGGGAAGTGCTTGTCCTCAGAGCACAGATATAAAGGCCCACTGACAGGCTGAGAATCTATAATCATTATTCTGTGTGATTTCCCACTGGGTTCTTGCAGCCCTTCTGCGCACATTCATTTACAGGATGTAACAGGATAATTTGTTTACCTTGTCCTCTGGAAGCATGTGAACGTGGACTGGCCATGTCTCCCGGTGCTTAGCTGCAGTGCTGATCGACCAAACCTTTCTTAGTTTGTCAATCTTGGTCATTGAGGCGGCCTGCATAGTTACTCAGGTACAGAGATTCACTCGAGTTTTCTCGATCGATGCTCTCAGATCAGTACAAATAATTATTTCTGCACATTTTGTTTCACATGGTATAAAAATCAATGTACAATTCATATTTTGAAACAACAGAGCAAAGTGCACGAATAATCCATTACAAAAGGTGAGCTGATACATTTTTAATACGTCGATGAAAATTTCAATGTTGAGCCGACAGTGGGATTTGAAATAACACTGTCATCTTTCATGAAATAGGAATAATGATTATTTTGTATTTAACACACAAAGAGACAAAGTAATTATTCATAGGAATGTGACACTTTACACACTGATCTCCTGGGCCTCATGTGGCGTCCATGTGTAAATGCCATTCATTCATCCATTAATTAGTCCTTTATACTTTTACACCTATATAGGTGCGTGTGTGCTTTGAACTGTCAAATACGGCTCACTCGCTCTGCCAGCTGCAGGCAGCTTTAAACTTGCTTCATGATGTGTTGTATTCCACACTCAGCTCAGAAATGACTCAGCACGTTGTTGGTGGGCAGCGCATTGGAGGTGAGGTGTTTCTTACCTGCTGCTGATCCAGAATTTGCTGCTTCTCCTCACATCACCTGCAGACGGGACTTCCACTGGTCACTGCAGGACACGGACAGTGTTTAATAGCATTGAAGATGACTCGTTGTAATGAACTGCCCCAGTGTAACGAAGAGACCTGGGTTACGACAGGACATTTGTATGTATTGCGCACAGGGGGTATTCGCAACACTATCTTCGACACAACAGGCAGACCAACATTCAATAACGGCACGGGCACTTTTAACATCACAGGCACTTTTGTTGTCATTTCACACAGCACACTGATCACATATTGGACGTCATCTCCAGGTCAATAACTGGAAGATGGGGAACCGTGGTGGCAGTTGCTGGCTGGCGGATGTAGCGGCGTCATCGAGGTTCCGCCTGGAGAGGGAGAGACGGGACAAGCGTGTATAATTATTGAATGGATCACGCTGCGTGGCAGCCGTATAATGTGTCGGTGCGGTGGTGTTGGGTGTAGCGATGTGTCTGTGGTTTTGAATGTGGTAATGTTGTGTGTGTGTGTGTGTGTGTGTGTGTGTGGTGTTGCACTGACCTGTCCGGTTGTGTCTCTCCCGGCTTGTTCGGGCCAAATGAGACCGGGGGGGAACAAATGCTGAATAAATGTTCCAGGGGAGAGACCAAGGGGATAGATAGGAGGAGGGGTGTTGGTCGTTTGGTTAATTGGGTGTGTATGATTATAACTGGGTGTTTGTGTGGGGATATTTAATGGGATACAGGGATATGGTTTATTGACATCATTAAACAAATTATGTTTGTAAATATATGTGTGTTTTTAGTCGGGGAGCAGCTCTGGGTGCAGTTCGGGATTTAGATGCAATACCTGCAACTCATCAAGACCAATTGGGAGGGCTAAGCCAACAGTATGTAAGGTGCCAGTCATGATCTGTCGGGTGGATGCTTCCCCTCGGTCCTGTAGTGTCACTACTCGGCTTTTACCTGCTCACGGTGAATAAACCATCCCTGTCTTGCTCGTCTCCGACGCCGCCTCGATTTCTGTTCGGTCCGATGCCACCTCCGGCCGCTAAAGGCAAACTGTTACACCCAGTGAGTTAAACCGCTGAGTCTGCATATAAACCAAAGAGGTAGTAAACAACCGCACAGAAAGAACATGTCAGTGATTATAGAGTTGATGATTGCACCTGTTTTTTCTTCAGATATGTTATTTCAAATATCCAGAGGTCAAAGGTCGTGGAAGTGCTCAAGTAGTTTACTGAGGAAAGTACCAATAACCTTGTACACTGTATAACACCACATCATAAGCACTTGCTTTTATACAGTATTTACATCGTGCGAGTAACAGTACTCTCAGTACATCTCCCTTGAACATCAGTGTACAAATCCATTTCAGATGCATCTTCACCACTGATGCTGCTTCTCTCTGGTTGAAGGAGGCGGGGCCTAATCTCATCTGCTCAATCAGATTGGATCATTAGATCATTTCCACTCTGGGTTGATTATACGTAAAAGTGTGATAATAGAATAAAAAAAATTAGCACATTTACCATCTCTTTGTAAAGACACAATGAAGTGGAGATTTTAAATATAGTGGCAGAAATACTCGAAAATAAATGAACTTTAAATCAATTGTTTTAAGGGTAAACAACTGTATTTAGGTATACAGCAGCAAAGTGTTTGTGCTTAAATA
>JAFBJT010110957.1:0-55334 GCA_016785325.1 Chascanopsetta lugubris
ATATACACAGTGTAGTGACAGACTGGAACAAACAGCATAATAGCCCAAACTACTGATGACTGAAATGTTTCACATCCTCACATGTTGTGATGTTATGAATGAATAAACCTTCACTCCGACGAGTTTGCTGAGCATGTGATCGCGCCTGCCTCGTGTCTGTGTGGATGGATGAACAGCGACAGACTCAAAAGAAGGTTTCTCTGCACAGTGGACACGTGGACTTGTTGCTGGACGTGAACCATTTGTACTGCGGAGAGAAAAACAAACACTTTCAGGTGCTCTGGGGGATGAAGAGAACAGGCAGCCGCAACGAGTGTAATGTCACGTTGCAACCACAGGTGTCAGTATAAACAACTATTTCATTTGTGTTCCTTTTTAAAGCAGTGGTTGGCTTATGTGGGATTAATAAGGAACCCCAGTGTAGTGATATATATGACCTTGACGCCTTTTATAAAATAAGGTTTATTATCCTTTTATCTAATTTAAATGGCTTGGTATATTGAAACAATGATCTTACCAAGCAGGCTGAGTGGAACTTCTTCTTGCAGGTTCGACAGCCCTTCTTGGGTAATGAGTAGTTGGAGCCGTGGATGACAGAGAAGCAGATCATGCAGTCCTCGATTCCCTCGAAACGTTTGTCCACATTGTTCTTCCACAGAGCCAGACCCTCCATTATACTGCCGTTCTAAACATTTCAAAATAAAAGCAACATTTCATGGACTCGTTTCATCCTCTTCTCTGATACCTGAAGTATCTCTAAAGAAGGTCACGGGTTGAGATCCAGTCCACTGTGTGTTTACCTGATGTGTGAGGTACGTGCTCAGCTGTAGCATCCAGTTCCTCCACTGCTGCACGGCAACACCCACGCGCCTCCCACTCTCCACCGCGATGGAGCCCAGAGGGTAGTTCTGCGGCAGCTGAATCACCAGCTCTATGAAGATGTCATCCACGGAATAGGTCGCGATCACCTCCCTGGCTGCTGAGCGGGCTTTAACCTGCGGCAGTAAATAGATAAATACACTGTTACTTACTGGAGTCAAATAATTATCACCTGCTTTATGATTCAATGCCAGCCTCCCACTGGATACATTAAAATGGACTTGATCTATTGTTACTAGATCATTATGATGCAAATGTGATGCATCTACTGAGGATTTGTTCAATTTAATTGAATATTACACTTATTACAGTGTTTCCCTTAGATTATATCATGGGGGGGTGGCTGGCACACACTAACACATCATGTGTTACTTTCAGTGACAGCTGTTAATATAATGGGATATAATACAATGCTATAAACAATGCATTATTCTTCGTCATTTCTTGGAGATCAGATATGAACTGCATATGACCTGCATCTCATTAAAAGGTGCAGTATGCAATGTTTTTGGTAGTTTGTGTCACTTCTCTTGGTAGAATAAAATATTATGAAACAATTCCAATTTTCATAATCACCTAAATGTATTTTTCCATTACCCTTAAATTAGTATATTATTATTATATTTACATAAGTAGCAGGTCCTCTCTATGGGGGCAGCCATGTTTTTATAGCAGTAAAAGTGGACATATTAAACATCTATTGAGTTACAATGACAACTGACGTCGACCATAGGTTCTCCTGCATGATCAACAGGGTGACGGTGAGGTAATGGACAAACAAACAAACAAACAAACAAGTTTTCCCTTTGTTTTAGTGCAAAAAAGTACAGTGTTGTGTCCTATCCCCCAGTGGAAACATTTGAAACAGCAGTTAGTTGTTTTTTTTCAATTGCAGTTAATGTCTTCTCGGTAATCTTTACATTTTGCAGTCATCTCGCGGGCCAGATTGGACCCTCTGGTGGGCCAGTTGTGGCCCAGGGGCCATATGTTTGACACCCCAGGTCTACATGTCTAAATACTGTACATTTATTTAAATATTCAAAACATTAACTACAAATGACACAAGATGAGATTCTTAAAAATTTTTAAAAATTCAGCCAATTTGACAGAGCAAAAATGTGTAAGTGGGATTTAGTTAAATCCTTCACACTAGGCCTTTTAAATCTGTTCTGTTGACTTACTGTCATATTCTCAAACATCTGGGTGCTGGCGTGGACAGACGAGATCTCCTGGGCTGAGAGAACGGGGCTGACGTATCTACTGGTGAACTTCTCGGCTGCAGTGCTCACTCTCTTCTCCTGGCTGTTCCACCACAGACGCACCATGGCCGGCAGGTCCTTCACCGTGCTGTAGTACACGCTACAGGCCAGGTGGGGGAGCTCCCACTCGAAGCTGTCAACTTCTGCAAGTGCAAAAACGAGAGCGCAGGAAAGACGGTGAGCTTGTTTACGTTCCGGGCACAGAGTGTGTGTAGGAGTGGGTACAGTGAATTTACTGTCAACATCCAGAGACAGAGTCTCTGTGAAGAAGGTTCTGCTCTCCTGGCCTGGGTACACGGGGTTCTCGGGCATCAGTTTGAAGAGGTTGAGGAGAAGCTTGTTCAGGCAGGCGCTTCTCTTAAGGTACTGGGCGTAATGGGCACGTAACTGGAGATGAATGAGGAAGAGAACAGAACTTTAGTGCTGTGACAGAACTTCAAGAGCGTCTGTGTCATCACCGTGACTCACATGTGAGGGAGACGACTTGAAGAAAGTGAGGAGCAGCTTCCAGGCCAACAGGTATCCCAGAATGCACGAGTGTTCGATGCTGAGAGGCGGCACGACCGCGAACTCTCCCACTTCCACAGCCGCCAGGATGCTGTCGCTCAGCTCCTCACAGGTGCACAGCAGCGCCATCAGAGACGCAGGAGGAGAACTGCGCCACAAAAACGTAAACAGTCAGATAAGGACAGTTTTGAAATAGACAAATGTGCTTTTGCGTTTCAAACTCACAGACAAGGCTCGTCTCTGTCATCATCCGACTTGTTGCTGTCTCCCTCTCCATCACATTCCGGCAGCTGAGGCATGACCCTGTGAGGGTGATCATTTCAAAGTTCACTCGTTTTTTTTTTTTTTAATTGAGGCCTCAAGACCTCCAGAAACTCTCAAATCCTTACTTGAGTAAAAGGTGGTAGACGGTGATCTGCACAGATCTGGCCTTAAACAGCAGCAGAGGACAGAAGGTGTTGAGGAGCGTCTGCAGAGGCTCCGGCAGGTTCGTCTTCTGGTCGGCGATGAATTGCGGTGGAAGGGAGTTCTGAGTGAGCTGCCGTACGGGGACAAGCATCAGAGCTGATCCCACTGACCGCAGCACCGCTGCCGGGAACACAGGGTCGTCTGGCTCAGGGAAGGCGTCTTTATCGGAAAGACACAAAATGAATACTTTTCAAAAAGCACTTTTCTGATTTTGAATAAGATATACACTAATCAAATTTAAATATTCAATTCAAGTTTCCATAAAAAGATTCAAAACAAATTGGCAACCTTTTCAGGTCTACTACTCAGAGAGATTTGTAATTTGACAACTCGAGCTAAATGGTTCCTACATCTCTACCTGATATCCCCGAACATGGACTACTTGCCGTCACCACCACTATTATCAAAACAGGTTTATTTCTCTCTATTTGTCTTTTTTTTTATTATTTCAATTATTTTTCAATTATTTGTTCCTATTTTTTTCTCCTTTTTGCTACTTATTCATTCTATCAATTATCCAATACATTTTCAAGCTTTGTCTTTTCTTGCTTCTTCCAAAGAGTTAGAGTCTGTCTATATTGATTTCTAAAAAATTACTATATTGATGGCAGCGGTTTTATTCATTTCAAACATTACTTGATGATGCAGTTTATTTTATTTATTTACATCTCACATTTTCTCATTTGACGAAATAAGTCCAAACAGATGATGTGCAAATATAAGCGACACACTGAGAAACTTCAATAAAAAAAAAATCATTCAATTCATTAAAAAGCACTTGTTTCAAAGATTGCATCCAAAACCAACTCCTACCTGTAATGCTGATGAGCAGAGGCAGGAGGAGGCTGTAGATCCCCTCTACGAAGAAGTCCGTCCACTCATTGGTCAGCTCTGACGGGAGGGTCTTCACTACGTCAGGTGAAGGTGACGCAAAGAACTGGTTGAGCTTCACGATCAGAGCAGCCAGCTCACAAACAAATAGCTGCACCCACGGGTTCCACAGGCACCTCACGTTCTCGCTCACAGTCTGAGAGAGAGCAGAAAGAAACAATGAGTACCTCTATGGAAATAGAACATTTTTTAACTGGCAAACGTAGACGTGAGCACATTACCCCCATTTTAGCCTCACTGCACTGTGAATTTTAAGATACATTTTTAAAGGATTTTATTTCTTTTTAAATGCCCCACCCTGCCTCTCTGAGCTTCTACAGCCATATGCCCCCTCCCGCTCTCTCAGGTCAGCTGATAAGCTGCCCCGAGGCTGAAGCTCAGAGGTGGAGTTTATTTTATTTGTGCTTTAATTTCAATTTCAATTTTTTTTTTTTGTATAATTCATATAGCTCACCTCCAACCAGGCCAACATGGAGCAGAGAAGGAAGTCCCACTGGCTGCTGCCAAGAACCTGAAGACAATGATCCACCAGCCAGGAGAGGAATCTCATCATTTCCACTGTCAGGTTCAACTGTGCGGAAGATGCTTTGGACAGATCACTGAAAAATAAAGATGTGACCTCAGGAGTGAGGTTTAAAAACAATGTGTGATTGTTTACATGCTTTGTGTGACTTCCACTACCTGCCGAAGAGGAACCAGTCCTCCTTGCTGTTCCTCCACTCCATCATCGTGGCGAGAACGGCCTGAAGAATCTGCTCCTCGGTTTCAGTGTTGACTTTCAGGCAGCACAACAGCACCACCAGGCTGCCATACACATCTACTACAACACCGATTTATCATTAGTTTGGTTCAGATTAAAGGAATGTGTATGTATGTATATGTGTTTTCTTACTGTCATCCTCTTGCCAGTTGATTATTGCAGCAGTTGCCAGGGCAACAAGAGTCTCTCTGTCTCTGTGGGTCATGGTGCGGCAGAGGACCTGGAGCGTACTCAGTTTACTTTGAGACACAGGGAACAAACTAAAAGAGGACACCTCATTTTCAATATCTACAGAAATCATTCAAAATTCTTTTGACATAAGAGTAAAAGTTTTGACCTTTCCACGCTTTTGTAAAGCTCCTTGATGGTTGCACTGGATGTGGTCACCAAGTCATTGGTGTGGATGTAGTTTTCTAGAGTCAGAGACCAGAGGCCTCCCTCCTCCACTGACCTACATAGAAAAAATACAATGGGGCATAATAATAAGAATAATATTTTTTCTTTCTAGTGCCTTTCTGGACACCTAAAGCCTAAAACCTAAACCTACCTTGCATGCATTTTTCATCAGCTGCCTTTTATACTGCCTTTATTTTGTGTTATTATTAATCTATTTTTTTCTTTACACACTTCTCGTCTGTCATTCACTGTGGTGCACACCACAAAGTACAATTTGCATTTGAACGAACAACCCTCGCTCTTTGTGTGGAAACTTTAGAGAAATAAAATGTTTTCTTATGGTGCACATGACAACATACATGAAAAGACAGATAAAGCACAATAAACCACACCCATCTCATATTAGGGTGTTCAAAATATCAGGTTTGTTTAGGTTTACTTTCCCTTGTTTGAAATCACCTGGTGAACCTCACCTTAGGTAGAGAGTCTCCAGCAGCTGTTTCATTGGAGCTTGACCGTTGAGACCATGTGACAGACCCCAGCCAATCAGCAGCTTGTGATACGCAGACACAGCAGCTGGGCTGTACTGCACCTCCTTACACCACTGCAGTGTAAACAGCAGCTCTGAAACTAAACAAAACAAGCCTTTACAAACACATTAACAGTGGTTATTTAGTGGAACAGGGGATATAGCCAACATCCTGTCTGTGTATACCTGTGTCTAGAAGGTGTGAGGAACACTGCACCTCCTTGTGTTCACTGGTTGCAGAAGCCACATGTGTGGCCACCCTTCCTAACAGTGCACATGCACAAAGGTGAGCTGGCAGCACCTTTGGCATGTGGAACTTCCACATGTCCCTGGTGGGTTTCTCACACACTCCTCTGTGTCTGCTGGACAGTAGAGGTGTTTTGATCCACTGCACAGGACAGAAGAATGAGAAGAGTTGTATTTGACATCGAAATGACAGATCCTATTTCCTTTAACCCTCATGCATCACTACGGAGATTTTTGTCCAAATTAGCAAATTTCAGTACTGTTCCTCATTTTGGCTGTGTTAGTGCCAGTGGCAGAATCCTTTGTAATCAGCTCTTTCTCATGGCAAATTTTGAAATTCAAAAAAATATTTTCACATTATACACATTTTGATGATTTTAACCCTTTTAAATCCCAGTTTCATTACTTGCTGTCAGTTTTTATGAAAAGAAAATACAAAAAAGGAGCTATTTTCAATCAAACAAATGGAGTGGCTAGGGGATTGGTTTTAAATCAGTCATAGGTCTGTCAAAATGTAACCAAAATATTGACTTATGGCATTTCTAGTTTTCAATGGGACATTTTTGTCCACTAGTGAATTAAGAGGGTTGTAAATTCTAAATCTAATGCTACACAAAAAATATAAATGCCATTTAAAGGGTTAAAATCCTCAAAAAGTTTGAATGTTTGGTAGTTTTGAACAGGGCTGAAGTTGAATAAGATATTTATGTAAAAAAAGAAAAAAAATATTAATCTGTTAAGATTCTATAGCGTTTTTTTGAGGCTGACATTTTGTCCTTAATGACTCAAGAGGGTAGTAAATCAAAGTGACGCCTGAGGTTTAAGAAGGCTGATGGATTGGCTGAGTCACCTTAGGAGGTAAAGCCTGTCTGATTCTTATCCATTCTGCCTGAGTGGGCATCATCACAGAGAAGAAGTGGACGAGGAGTGAGGAGTCTTGACCGCAGACAGAGATGATTGTCTCCACCAGGTTTTCCACAGCCTGAACTAGAACCTGTAAACTACAATATACCACACAACAAATACTTAAAAACATGCTTTTTCAAAATTGTATTTCTTTTCCCCCTCGTTTTCTTTCAAATTTCATTTTATCAAACAATTTTGTAACCCTCTTTTTGCAGCCCTGTACACAATATTTGTTTTTCTTTTTCAAGAAAAAAGAAAAAAGAAAAGAAAAACATGCTTACAACGTTTGAGAAGTTGATTTTGAAAACTAAAAAATAAGTTTTGTTTACCTTTTGATGTCCAAAGAGACGCCAAGTACATGGTCTTTCACCCAAGCGGCCACACTGTGCAGAAAACCACCTTCCTTGACCTCATACTCAGAGTGTTGGACCAAAGACTGGACTCCACATACACACACTTTTCTCAGCTTGCCTAGAAGTGAATCTTGAAAAGCAATATGGTTACTCAGCTGACCTCACATGTAACGTCAATATAAACGCTTGATCTGAATGCTCACCTGACAGATGAGTGTGTGCTTGGTCCTGGGCAGTGAGCTGGAAGACACTAAGCAGGAGCTCCTCTGCAGAGAGGAGCAGGAAACAGTCCTGTACGGAGGAGAAGAAGGTGGAGGCCACTTCACAGATGAAGGAGACAAGAGGCTCCATGTTGCCGGCGTCTGACAGAGTCTTGGTCTCTGACAGGGTGACGTGGAGCTTCTCCAAGATCTTCTCCATGTACACCTCGCCTATCAGAGGTTCTACACAAGTGAAAACAACGGAATGATGAAACCATCTTATGAATAACAGAAAAATGAGCTGATGTGTGTGTTTCTGCTGACCGTTATTGTTGTGTTGAGAGAGAACCAGGCTGATGAGAGTCCAGCTGTGGCTGCTTGAAGAGCTGGAGGAGGAGCATCCCACTTTACACAGCTCCTCCGTCAATCCCAGAAGCTGCTCACCCAGAACTGTACCTTTCAGCCAATCACAGCAGCTCAAGAGAGACTGAGAATCTGCACAGGCCTGTCAGGACACACAGAAATATTTGTTTTACAATAATGTACATTATTTGTAAATGTAGATAATAGATATGATGACACAGCACATACCCTCTGTACAATCTGCAAGACTATTTTCCACTGTAAATCCATCTGGAGAGAAGAGAGGAGATCATGCGTGTGACGGGAAAAAACATGAGTAAAAGATGCTGCATAATGTCAAGCTGTTACCATGGTGATGTGGTTGAGTATACAGGTGGTGTCCTGGCGGCTGCAGCAACTGAGCGAGCTGAAAACCATCTCTACCAGGTGCTCCGTGTTCTTGCGGTCCTTCTCGGACAACCACGCCACCACGCGCTCCAGCAGGAACTGCATGGCGGGGTTTTTCATATTCAGGTGGCGACTCTGCTCCGTGTCCTTTGTTCCACCGTCATCCATCGCCACCAGAGTCTGAAAGGAGCACCGGGGGGAGGAGTCAGCTGCATCGAGGAATTCTAAGAGGTTCTGTCCATTGTATATGCAGAGTTTTTTTTATGTTTGAGGTCATTACTTTAAAGGTGCAGTGTGTAATATTCCAGCTAGTATTGTCACTTCTATAAACATTACAAAACAATGACATACTGACATTTTCATCAATTTCCAATCACCCAAATCTATTTGTTTTTTCCATTAACCCTAAAATGAGCCCTTTAATGTATATTTACATGAAGAGTGGGTCCTCTCTACGGGGGCCAACATGTTTTCATGGTAGTAAAAATGGACGTACTAAACATCTTTTGAGCTTTCATGACAACTGAAATCGACTATAGGTTCTCCTGCATGTTTGGAAGGGCAGGGGTGAGATGATGGGTACAACATGCAACTTCACCTCTAGATGTCATGAAATCTTACACACTGCCCCTTTAAAACATGTGTCAAACTTGTGGCCTGTGGGCCAAATGTGGCCCGAAAGATCATTCTATGTGGCCCGAGAGAGCTTAAAGAAATGATTGTCTAAAGCATACATTGCCCATGAACTCTAGTTAATTCCACATGCCACTGTGTGTTTACAGTGTGTTTACATTTTCACGTGTATGTAAATGTATATATAATATAATCACATTTAGTTCCACAATTAAAACCAGCCCTTTGAGAGCAACCATAATGTGAATGTGGCCCTCAGTGAAAACGAGTTTGACACTTCTGACTTAAAACATGCACATACTAGAATTAATTACAAAGCATAGATTTGTATACTGGTACATACTTTCCCCCTTAGATATTTATGTATAATTAATACATGACTAATATTCGATTTTTGATTAAATACAGCTGATACACATCTGTCAAAGGCCACTCACAGTGAATATCCTCTCAGTGTGGAAGGAGTGCAGCAGCAGGGAGAGAAACACAAGATGCCTCTCGGAGCGTTTCTCATTCACATGCACCAGACAGAGTCGAGCCAGCTGGCACACCACATCCTCCAGACGCTGGGTCTGTAGGGACCCGCGCGCTTTCTCATTCACAAGCTCGAGCTTCTCCACATCATCCCCCTCCACTCCTGTTTTCTCCTCGTCCTCCGGCTTGGAGAAACAGATCTTGACAGATTTCTTCTTCTGGGTGTGTTTGCAGTTCACTCTCTCGGGGTAACGCATCACCTGGAGAAGAGAGGAATCAGGAGAAAATGTATTCAGGTTTCCTGTTTTACTTATTCCGAGGTGATTGTGCCTGAAACTAAAACTTGCCTGCAGCAACATGGCCACCCCATCCAAAGCCTGTGGATCCGCCTCGTCGTCGTCGACGTAACGCACAAAGAGAAGACAAAGCTCCTCCCAGAAGTCGTCCTGAAGCTCCTGAAAGACCTCTATGCTTTTATGTCTTTCACCTACAGGAAGTGAACCTACCCTCTTCTCCCAGGAGATGAGCATCTCAGTGACCAGGAGGAAAAGAGGGCCGTGTTGGAGGGAGGGGTTTCCGAGGGCCTTTTCCAGGAGAGGCAGCAGCTGAATTTAGACAAAGAACAAAAACAGTGGACTCAGGATAGAGGGTTGTTACAGGAGATAGATTTAACAGAATGGGTAAAAGTGGTGCAGGTGATCCCACCTGCTGAGAAATGAGCATGGTCCGTATCTTTCTCTGACCCTCCTCTTTGTCTGCGTTCTGCAGGACGCAGTACCTCAAGCACTCGACCACAGAGCTGATCACAACTGCACTCTCTGACGGACTTGTTGCTGCACGCTCGCTGGAAAGACTAAATGGAAATCGGACAGCGCCACAATACTCAAATAAAGTCGACAATTTACATGTTATGTAGTGTTATAATGGATGAATGTCAATAAACAAAGCTATTGACATCCTATGAGTATGTTTAAAATTTCACTGAATTCATCTTTTTGCAATTCTCCATCTCCAGCTCAGTTTGCACGAGATTATCATCTCATGATGACAAGTACATATAGTCTTATATCAATATGTGGATATTTCATATTAAAGGTGCAGTGTGTAAGATTTGGTGACATCTACAGGTGAAGCTGCATGTTGTATCCATCACATCACCCTTCTGCAGGAAATGTTTTATAATCTTTTTAGAACTGACAAAAATGACTTGAACACTGCACCTTTAATATAAGAAAAATATATAATTTAATGAAATATGCAGAAAAACACTTTGTTCACGTGCATGTGGAAATAAATTACCCTTGTGTGAGCGAGGTGAAAAAGGTGGTGTAGAAGTCCAGGTTTGGATCCATGACCTGCTGAGGCAGTTTGCTGAGGAGCGGCATGAGATTAGGATGAAGAGCTTTGGCCATGCCTTTGCCACCTTCTTTCAGCAGAGCCCACAGTTTAGGTAGGAAGCCCTTTCTGGCATTCACATGTGTCCAACACTCCTGGAGACAACAGAAACAACCACAGATAATAAACAAATGTAGAAAATTCAGGGAATTGGTTCATGGAAAAAAATCCTACACAAACTAACAGGGATTCCGGAAACGACATAAAGAACGGCTTCCCACACTGGAGGCAGAACGACGGGGTCCATGTCGTCGATGCTGAGGAGGACAGTGGGGCAAAGCCGCGCTGCTTCAGACTGGACCAGCGCTGGCGTGAACTCACACAGAGCAGACACCATTTCAAAGAAGGCCCCTCGGACCTGTGGAGCAACAGGAATAGTCATGAGGGAAACATTAGACCTGACTTCTTGTGGATTGTGGAGAGTCGTCACTGGCCGTACCTGTGGCATTTTGTGCTTGCTGTACTTCCAGAACTTTGCTGAGTTCACCAGATGAGCCAGACTCTGCTCCAGAGCATCTCTGTCATCCTGAGCGAGCAGGGAGAGCAGTCTCTTCACTCCCAGCAGAGAACTGGTGAGCATCCGCACATATTTAGCTTCTCTTTCCTCTGCGGTCAAACTCCTAGAGAAGATAGAGCAACGGAGGATGAGCAAAAGTATAAATGGAAGGAATGAATGGACAATGAAAGCATTTAACCGTTAACCTACTGTGGATCGCTCAGTGTGTCTGCCGTCTCTTTCAACAAAATATCTTGAAGCACCTGCAAATTAAAAATTGTATTCAGTCATTCGATGACAGTGAAAATCCTCTCATCAGTGCAAAGGCAGCAGCTCTGACTCACATTCAGGATTTCATCTTTGCAGAAGCTCAGGGCCTCGGGCTGTTTAGTGGGTGAGAACGCAGCCTGGAAGGCCTGGCATGCGGCCGAGGCTGCAGGTGAGTAGGTGTCACACTGGGACAGGATCCAGTGACCCATCAGGCTCTTCAGGAAGGGCGCCAGGCTGCGGCGCACTTTCAGCACCAGCTGCTCAAATGCCTGCTGTGTGGCCTCTCTGATCCGACGGTCATAATCCTGACATGAATTATCACAAAGTCATAATGATACGACTATACACACAACAAACCTGAATACTCACTTAAAGTGCATTTAAGTCCTTTTTTAAAGTGGATTAGAGTTGAACCTCAATTTCTAATGTGTTGTTGCTGATACATTATATAGACCTTTTTAAAAAAAAAAAGATTAACAACCTTTATCATTCCAGAATGAGAAAATTACATTCCTCACGCTGTTATTTTTTTCATGCACATACTGTCTGAGACACACACACATCAAACATATATACACAGCACAGGAGAGACATGCAGGTGCCCTGAGCAATTGAGGGTTCGATGCCTTGCTCAAGGGCTCTATAGCAGTGCTGAGGAGGAGGAGCTGGCACCTCCAAGCCCAAGTCCCTACTGACTGAGATACTGCCGCCCTTGATAAAGGTATTTATTGAAAAACAAAGTGTAGGAATATCAGATTTAATCAGCAGAAAATGAATATAGAATTGATCAATTACTGTATATTCCAACCAGCGTAATGTAATAAATGGTGTGTGTTATTGTAACTAAGAATTCAGTGTGTGTTATTGTAAGCTTAGAATGAGCCATTATCGAATTCAGAGGGAGTTCGCTACCATATTTCTACTTAAGCCAAGGATGGACAAACTATGATATCTAGAGGTCGTTATAGCAGAGGGATATTCAGTGAACTACAATATATTCACCACTAGATGCCACTGAGGCACACTGAGCCTTATGTAAAACAAACAAAACAAGCCTGTAATGAATAAGAGTGAAAAAATTAAATTTCCCTTTCATGCGGACAAATAAAGGTTATCTTGTAATCTTCTGCAGTATGTCATATGCCCTGACAGTTACTATAATGATGAACACAATGTCGGACTATTGAGTGAAGCTCACCACTGATATCTTGCAGTAAATCCTAGGCCAGTAAGGCAGAACTCCTTTCACTTGTTCAGCGTCTCGCTCCTTACACATGGACCCAAAGTCCTGCACAGCCTGAAGGGAACACATTATCATCACATGTATCATTACATGTATATTTCCACATGCATGCATGTGGAAACATGAGCAGTTGCCTGAACCAAATGCCTATCAACCTGGGGGTGATTCAAGCATAGACATTGGATATAGCCTTCCTTCTTGTGCATTTAACACAATATTGTTCGGTAATCTTACGTCAAGATATGTTGTGGAAGGTGCACATCACCTACAGAGTCAACAAGAGAATTAAAAGTTAGTATTTACCTTCAGTCTGGTGACAACATCCCTCTTGGACATCTTTCTGAGCACCAGGCGGAAGTCAGCATCCACCTGGTTGTCTATCTCCTCGGCGCCGTGGACGGCAGGGACGTAGCTCAGCTCCGAGGTCACCGACGTGTCGAAACCGACGAACCCCGGGATGACGCCACCTTCCCGTGTGAGTGCCTCAGCAGCTCGGCCGCTACTTGATGGCTAACGGGGAGACAACGTGTTAAATAGACATGTTTCTAAGTATGAAACGTGATGAGGGAACGCCACATGTTGAACGCTAGCTTGTGTTTACGCTAACTAGGGCTAACGGTTAGCTTGTGCTAACAGTTTGGAGCTGTAAATGGTACTTTACTTTGCTACGTTTACTTACCCGAACATTTCCCTTAGTCCTCTGTTTGTTTTTACCCCCCATAGGTTTGTATTTCTCTTTAAATTATCCGTTTCTCGTAGTCACTCAGTTGCTGCCAGTGTTGTCAGTGTGCATAGACTACAGGAAGTGACTCACCGGCAATGCTGATGTTACAGAACTGTTGATTTCCTGTTCTTTCAGAAATAAAACGTCACCCACAACCGTGTTTACAAAATGTAGTAACGCGTTGGACTAAAATTGGTTCCGTCCTTAAATTTACGGAACATGAAACAAAAATAAATAAATTGGATGAAATATTTGTAAATTGTAAACCATAAAAAGTCAATTCTCATCGATCAAAGGAATCAACGTTTTACTTTGAAAGGGAATTAACAAAGCAGAGGCACTTCCAGCTTGACACGTTTTTTCTTCTTCATTTTGTGGTCAACTGTAAATATTGAATGCTCACTGCATGCACACTGGTATGTGAAACACCACAACTCCCTGAATTTATCCTTTGAGAAAGACATGGTGATTAGAAGAGTTGCTGGTGATGGCAAGCTCCAGATATTGAATCAATAAAGTTCAAATATTGCTATCTTTTCGATTTTAGGGGGGAATTCATTATTATTATTACTATACAAATTAATAATGACAAGTGGAATGTATTGGTTGGATTCCACAGGGGAAATTGTGGGGCCCCTAAATATCCTGTGAATGTTTTGATTTAGCTGTAATTTGCTATTTTATCATAACCCTGGATAAAACAAAAACATTTACATTATATTATACATGAACAGGGCTACATCTCTGATGATCCCATCAAAACTTCAGATTCATATTTAAGGTGATAAACAGACATAAACACCAAATAATGAATGCCATGCATTGGGATTAAAATCAAGGCCAAACAAGTCACACACCAATCAAAAATACTTTAATATACATTTTCTGCTATAAAACAAATGCATTTGTATAGAATGTTTTATAATCCTATATGATAGTTTTAGTCATTATTTCCTCCTCCCTGCTTTAATCTCAAGAAGAGCCGTGTTTTCCATACAATCATGGCTTCTGCTGTGGAGGTCACATGTGTCTAAAGCTGGGTCAAACCACTGACGTCAGAAGTAAACAAACTGACAGTTCACAGAAAGATGAACAAGACGATCCAACTACTTCACTTTTCTAATATGTGTAATCACATGGAATGAAGTTGTCATGATGGTCCAAGTAGGGTATCTAATTCGAGTTTGTGATACTTTGAAGTCACTCATCTGGCTCCCATTGAATCACATTGTAAACAAGGTTTGGATCAATGTGGATTTTTAACATCAGGGTACACCTTGGAATTTCCAGTTTTCATTCATTCAAATTTCATGTGAAACAACAATCAATTCTAACAGTGTTAAACTTTATCTTGTGTTAGTAGATATGAAATATTACAAATCATTTCTAACTCTTGAGAATAAAAAGCACCTAATTCTTGACTTTCAGTGACATAACTCATTTAATACTGCTGAAAAGCAATTAGAGCATCAAATATGAAGTTCTATTGTAAAACAGAGACAGATGTGACACCAAGTGTTTGATTTGTGAAAGTTTCATTTAAACAAGAAGTGAGAGACAGGGGGAAAAAAGCTGGACACGTCCCGGTCGTCGTAGAACCACTATGTATTTGCAACGCTCCTTTAAACTTTCTCTGGTAAAACCATACGTGCATCTTTAAGTGTGACTCACTCAATTAAAATAACTAAAGTCGTCTCATATTTAAAAAATATCCAAAAAATAAATCAATTTGAAGTGAGACTTCATACCCCCATGTTTCACATTATAGAACACAATCCAAACACATCTTCCAGTTTATCCATGTGTCAATATAAGTGCGTTAAGGCTACTTAATTATATACCATATTGTATCTTCAGTTGCACCTGTCGTTTAAAAAGTACATTCATTCATTCATTCTCCATGACGAGAATCAGGCTTCGCTGTGTGTTTACTCCAAAAATGGGTGGGTTTCACCCTTTAATCCCAGAGGTCACTCACTGCAAATAAATCGAAATGTGTTGGATTTAAAGGCGCAGTATGCAGAATTTAGTGGTGAAGTTACATGTTGGACACAAAGCTTGTCCACTCCAAGGATGGAATTCAGCTTGGTGCATCAGACAGGTGTCATCATTATGTTCAAACGTGTTTTTGTGCTTTGTGTGAACTGATCCTCTATCTTGCATTCTTGTCCCCAATGCATACAGACAACTTGTCCATGTACATTAAAATTAATGTCATATCATTTCTAGTATTTTATGGATATGCTTTCATTTGGACTATGTTGATATAACTGTCAATTATAATTTACAAAGCCAATTCTCCAAAATTACTTGAGAGCATGAACCCAATTCGGTAAAAACGCCCCTGGGAAAGAGACCTGGTCCTTAACTTCGTACTCACAGCGCCCTGATTCTAACTCATCCCCAACCCTCAAAGTAAATCTATCCTCTCATCAAACATCACAATCATTACACCTTCAAATAACTCAGAGAGCACTGTCACTCTGTCCAATCCTGTTTCCACTGAGGTAACTTAAAGTCCTGGTGCCACGTCATCCCAACTTGAAGTCGACCCCTGGTGGAAGCATTGTGGTATGGCGAGGGTCCAGTTTGGGCACAAAGCCTTTAAAGTCCCTGGAGGCCTGAGTTCCGAACACATCGAGCAAGTGGCGGTTCATGAGAGCAAACCTAGAAGAGTGAGAGTTTTTACTTTATTCAAACACTAATTTTCTAATAATAATACACTGGTATTGACACATGCTCATACCTGCCCTTAGTTAAACGCAGCAGGAACTTCCAGTATGAAGGCCGGAGGTTCTGCACCTCCATCACAGCCTATGTGAGTCAAACATTACCTTCGTTATCAGTGAGAACATCTATATGAAGCAGGTCATAGTGTGTAGATACACATGCACTGGATGGTTGTGCACGCTGGTTACTCACAGCTTGGAAACAGATAGCAGTGGAGATGGCGTACAGGACCGTGTCTGCATGGGGGAAGTACGGGAAGCGTCCAGCCTCGATGCCCTTGAAGTACATAGTCTGAAACCACAGATTAGCACATGGTGGTGTTAATGATAAACCCAGCAATCGGGATAAGAGTCACACAATCCTACAAATCTGAATGGCAACAGGCCTGTTGTTTTCTTACCTCCACCAGTTTGGAGAAGAGATACATGGATATTGTTGTGCTTTTGTAAAAGAACATAGAGATACCGGCCAGGAAGCCTGCCAACAGGAAGGAGACGATATGAGTCAAAATAAAAGAACCACATTCAATAGGGATGTTTTATTTGGTAGTTTACGTTGTTACCTGCGATAAGTGCATGGAGCTCATCGTCAATGTTACGGAGCCATCGCAGCAAACAGCTCGTTCCCTGATAAAAGACATTCATTTGAACATATTAGAGTAATAACAAGACAAACAATTTCAAAAATATTGGGATATGAGGACTAGATGTGTGTTTTTAATATGCACCAGTTGATACATTTAAATAGTTTGGTTAATGTATTTGAGTTTTCTCTTTTTAAATATATTTATTCAACTTTTAAAATGAAAAAGTATAATAATGAATATAATGAAAAAACTATAAAACAGAATGTCATGGAGGACGCCTTAATCACAACTGTGTATGGACAAAACATTGGTTATGCTCTTTCCTTATTGACGCTCCCTTAATCCCACCCCCAAATATACTAAAAATAAAAAACAACAACAAGCTAATGCAAAGAGAAGAAAAAGGGGTGTGGGCATTTATGAAACGTGATCATATGGACAGATAAAGTTTTTGGATGTACAGACAATTAACATGTTTATTTGTTAAAAGAGAAACAAACTATAACCTTGTACCTTGTAGATGCTGACAAAAGATCCCAGAAAGGCCCCAAGCTGGAAGTTCTCCTTGTTGTAGAAGAGTGAGGGGAGTCGTGAGGGTTTGGAGAACATCTGTCTGAACGCCGAGGGAACTTTAAGACAGCACTGGATCAGGTAGCCCACGCTGAACATCCTGATAAAGCCCTGCACACACACACAAAAACATATTATAAATTGCTTTTATTATAAATGAATGTCCTGCAGAGATGAGTCATGAAACATGGAAAGAAGTTAGCAGGCTAAAACATCTGGATCCTTCATTTCCAGGTCAATGAATTTCTCTATTATTTCAGTTACAGGACTTAAATAAGGTTTAACACCGACTCTTGAAAATTAGCATTTTGTTATGAAACAGTAAACTAGGTCAATAAATAGTTCACTTGTTTATTTGACTGCTTTTACTGTGCTTGAAAAAGGAGCTAAAATGTCTCATTAAGACCAAGACTGTATGGGTTTATTCATCTATTTATTTTTTCCTTTTTTTGGCTTTTTATTTGACTTTATTCATGTTTTAGGTCTTCTAACATGTTTTATTTATATCTATTTTATGCTGCATGAGTACTGTGCATTTTGTGTACAGTGTCTTTTTCTGTACAGCACTTTGGACCTTTATGGTTGTTTTAAAGTGCTTCATAAATAAAGTTGGATTGGATTCACTTCAATCTATTGCAATCATACTGTCGGTAGCACATCTGTTGATATCCACACTCTTACCTTAACACAGTATGAAATGCAGTTGTCATTGTAATGTTTACAACATCTGTGTCTTGGACCGTGTTTGCATCTGAAAAAGAAAAAAAACATTTACAAACCAATCACTGTGTATTAAATGTTGTGTGTTGTCTCACATAGATTCTAGCAGCTCCCTGGTGTAGGCCACCAGAGTTCCCCCCCTGGAGCTGGGCCTGCTTCCCGCTGATGCATGTAAGTCCCCAGTCTCAACTGGAGCCGCCCTCTCGAGGGGTCGTGACCCAACAATCTCTGCGGTGACAGGGTGAGATGGAATCTCTTCTTTCCCGATGATGAACCTGTGACAGAAAATCCATTTATAATAAAACTACCTAAATCACATCATCAGTGGGAGCAGGAGGGAACTTACTTCAGCGCAGAGAATGTAAAGCCTTTGAGACCATCTTTAGTCCTGCACAACAAAACAACACTTTAAATAAGACAACAACAACAAACAACTACAACAAAACAATAATGACAATTTGAATCTGTGCTGCTGTGACCTGAAGAAGAGCATGTAGAGAGATGCAGTGATGCAGAATAACAGCACCTAAAGGTAAACAGAGAGAGAGAGAGAGAGAGAGAGAGAGAGAGAGCGAGAGAGAGAGAGGGAGGGGCAATTAGGGCAACAGGTGAAATATCTGGTCATATAACAGTAACAATAATTTTGTATTACTGACAATAAAATCCTGTTAAAAAGCAAACGACATAAAGTATTACTATGACGTTGCATATATGTTATATATCCCAATCTGCCAATCGATATGACTATAGATTCAATGTAAATTACTTATGTACATATACATGTTATGTGCCACAGCCACTGCATGAACACATTTGAGAAATGAAAGAAAATTGGGAATGCTCCTATTTTTTAATAGAATAAAAAAAAATCAATAAATACAATATAAATACAAAATAAAAGACAATTGGGATTATTTTTTATTTATTTATTTATTTCTGAATTTAAAATATGAAATAAAAGGAAAGTAAAAAGATAAATTAAAAAGGTTATACCGGTAATTAAAAAGAAAATTGGGATTATATTCCATCCAATGGGAAAAAAATGTAATGCATGTTGTGCTGATCTAATACAAAAATATGTATAAAGTATTAATTTAATGTATAAAAAGTGCGTATTATCATTACATCTCGGTGCTTAGTTTGTCCATTCCAGGCTACTCTTTTAATATGGTGGAGCAATGATGTGAAAATCAAAGGCTCATTCAAGATCAATGAAAACATTTTTAAAACTTACAAAGACATCAGCTACATGCAGCTTTCATTTAGATTAATTAAAAATTGTATACACCTATATACACCTGGGCTCTAATGTTGATACGACTTAAAAACAAATATGTCAGCAGGGGCACAATTGAGTATGTTGTGAGTGATTTGTGACTTGATTTGTGTTTGCATCGGCATGTCTTTCTCTGGGTTCGTTGCTGAACAAACTTTTTGTTTGGACTCATTGTTCAACTTGACCCCCATCTTGGTTACGGCGCGTGGGCCCAAATCAGACCACTGTTCATTCATCTGACAGTAGCTAAAATCCTCTGTCTCCAAATGAATATTATCTTACCTCGCCGTGTTTGATGGGTCTGACGATGCCTCGTGTCGCGGCCATGCGGAACAACGTCTCAGTGGCCTAAAAACAAGACAACACAGCAAAAAATTACAAACATCCTGTGCAGCAGAATCAAATGCATCCCTCCATAGAGAGCAAATATTATTTCAATGAAGAGAGCGGCTCTTACGAGATTTGTCATGTATATCGTCAGCAGCCCTCTCCTGGTTAGGGGAGACATTTTGTTTAAGAAACACAGAATCTATATTTGAAAACATCCAAGATGCTTCAGTAACAATAAAGACGTAGACGTCTCACCTGCTCTTGCGTTCCAGGAGGATAGCGATGTAGGAGGCCGGCAGTGCCGAGCCGAACCCGGCCGACCAGGCGTTAAACCCCCCCAACAGTTTCCTGCAGATGGAAATGTTACGTCACTGTTTGTCAGTAAAGGTCAAGGTAGACGTCAAATCAAAGTTCAATCAAAAAGAAATGTAAACAACACTTTTTTAGATCTATGAGGCTTATACACGAGGCAAATCAGTCCGGATTAACAAAAAGAAATACAGATCCCCCTCTGTCTGTCCGTTTAATCTAAGCCACAGTGAAACTGTGAGTGGTCTCCACTGACCTGAGGATGCAGAAGAACACGATGTAGAGACCCCCATTGGCAGTGAGGAACGAGGTAGACCACAGGATCTCAGGGATAAGCCTTTTTAAATAATAGTCCTTCTGCCTTCTCCTCAGAACTGCTGCTATCTGTAAAACAAAGAGCACACCGGGAGAGTTAGTTGTGTTAATGTTCACTGCTTTATAAAACATAATCAAATGACCACGAAGAAATCCACAGTGGGACCCTGAAATGTTGTAGGTGAAGTTTTATTTTTCATTTTTTTAACCTTTTATTTAACCAGCTGAAATCCCACTGAGATTAAGAACCTCTTTTTCAAGGGTGTCCAAAAGACACAATTACAAGTTACACATAACACAGTTAAAGCACAAACATAGGACAATTTAGAATAAAATAAATAATAAAATGACAACATTTAGAAGAGAATAATAAAAAGTGCATGCTGAGGAGCAGAACTCAAGAACTCTCAATTTTGTTTTAAAAGCTCTCAGTGATATTAACTCAGTTAATTTCAGATTATACATATTCCACACTACAGGTGCAGAATTGACAAATGCCTTTTACCTGGTTCACATGTTGGCAAATATTGAAATTGTAAAAAACATGCATAATTGTCTTCTGATCTGGCTCTGCAAGTTATGAGGAGTTTAGGGAGCTGCTCTGCCTCGAGCTGTTTCAACAAGTTAACTGTCAAACACACAAAGTCCTGCTGAATCCTGAAAACACCAACCCCTGTTGATCATATCTGATTCTTCATGAAGCACAAGGCCAAAAAGGAAAAACTAGAAAGGTTAGTTTAATGTAGACAGTCTGGTAATCTGGTTTCAACAAATCAAGGTTATTCCAGCTCGAGGTGCAATTGTTTCCAAATATGTCCCAATGTGCAGCTCATCTTCCATCTTCATCTTAGTATTCTTCATCTAAATGGTGAATTTCGACGTTATCACCAACTAAACTCACCACCATTCATCATGACTTTACATGAGATATGTGGTAATAGAGTCATTTTCTGTAGAGGCATAAAGATGACACAGCAATGTTGTTGTTGTGCGAGCTTCCTCAAAGCTGGAAACATGATAAACATGATGTGTCAAATAAACAGATGTTGTTTGACTGGTTCTGTCCCAAAACCTTCACCAGTGCCACATGGCCACAGTCCAACAGAGATAATGTGGCTCAGGCAGAAACTGAAAGCTCCTGCAGGAGGAGGAGGAGGAGCATCTGTGAATGAGTGTTTTGTTTATTGACACGGTCAAACTGTGACTTTACGTACCACGAGAGAACAAATGCCTGTTGTCACTTCTGGTTACTCATTCAAGATTTCTGAAAAAGGGAACTAAAACAGATTTTATTCGCTATGCCTTTATCAGATTCATTATCTTTGTTTTGCATTTTTTTTTAATTATCATTAAGTGTCCATGAAATAGAGTGAAAATATGATTTACGAGATCAAAATGATCACGGGTATTATTGCAACTAAATAAAGTACTAATGCTCTCGCTGAAGTCACTTCTTTTAACTGTATGTAGATGTATTCAATAAACTGCAAATAACACACTGACACTGCAGTCTAAATAATACATTACCATGACTTTAACATAACGAGTAATCAGACAAGGATTATTATTTGAATAGGTAATCCCTACTGCCTTTTCTCATCTAATATTAACCATGATAAAGTCATATATTGTTTTTTCTCCTTGTTAAAGTTTTATTTTCTACATTTTAACAGAATGTTTTTTATTCTAAATGCATTTTGCTTCCAAATATCAATCAACATCTTAATTTACGATCAATAATCCGTATTACTGTAATACAATAATAGTGATTGATAGTAAATTATTATTGTTGTTATATAAAGAAAGATGCTATATAATAATAAATACCTAAAATATTATTATGATGTCCTTCAAACATATATAGAGGAGACATATTGAGCCATTGTTCTGGATTGTTTAGTTGTGTTCAACTCTTGGCAATCCATAATGACACTGTTTCTGTGCAGACTGACCAGTTTGGACAAATATGTGAAGAATGCACTGAGGCGGTTCTCCTAGAAATCTGACCCCGGGCACACTCACTGGAAGTCGGCACAGAGTCCTCTGGAGGAGGCCCCATGTGGACCAGAGGAGTCATGGGTCTGCACCGACCCCCCTGACAGACCCGGACTCCCCGGGTACTACGACCCCTCAATCACCGGGAGTGTCCGGCAGAGGTGAGTCCCAGACGGTTAGCTAGCTGCTAATCTGCGGCTAGTTAGCATCAGTTGGCTAGCTAGCTAACTTGGTAGTTTATGCGGGTGAGACATACCAGGTAGAGAGGAGCGTATATTTTGAAGGACACCTCCAGAGCCCCACGGGTCACGTCCACGGCAGCCTGTGCACACGATGGGGTCCACGTGTGGCCGATCTCGTAGCAGTTGTGCGGTATTTTGCTTAATGCTCCCATTTCTGTGTCGCTGACCACAACACTGATACCACACAGCAGCAGCAGCCTGACGCCACCGTGCGCGTTCACGAGCGAGCGTCGAAACGCAGGGGCGACGTGAACGCGCAGGGAGCCTTAAAGATTCGTGTCATCCCTCACAGTGTTTTCAGTTTATCGACAGTATCACGTTTATTTCATATGATTTAAAAGAACAGTGTTTTGGATGTAGCGTCATCTAGAGGTAAAACACTATATTGCAACTGACGACCGCTCATTTGACATTTTCTTTCCAAGCCTTTGGGAAATTATGTGTCGATAAAACTCAATGGTTATTTAGTTTGTCCATTCTGGGCTACTGTAAAAACATGGTGGTACATGGTGGCCCACCATAGAGGACATGTGAATACAAGTGGCTCATTCTTGGATAATGAAAACATCAGTTTGCACATTCAAATTATTGTACTCAAAAAACATCATCCTTATACGATCACTGTATTTCATATTCATATCTATACATTTATAATATACGCTGGAACTTTAAATTTCTCAGCTGAAAGCACCTGTAAAGCATTTGTATAGTAGTAAAATACAACAAAGACCTTTTCATTATGATCAATGACAGGCAGCGGATGACTTTGATCTTGTTGCCATGGCATCAGGCTGTATATTAGGCACCAAGTGAACATTTTATCGATCAAATGTCCAATTTGGCTGAAGTCATTTCCAATTATATCAGCAGGACTTTAGTATTAGTCATATAATTGTTGAGATAATTACACTTTGAAGTTCCTGCTTAGTCTCCAACTTTATGTAATAACACAGTTATTAGTTACAAATGTGGAGAGTAAGGGAGCTGTACCTCAGCACAGGTGAAGTGTGTGTTCTGTCTGCAGAGAGTTGTTGAGCAGTACAAGGCACTTACCTGCATGGGGCCCTGAGCTGCTGGGAACCCTGACTGTTTCAGTTCACAACAATGGGCACCTACTGCCTCGGGTCCCTTTAGCCCGGGGCCCTCACTGCCACCTTTCATTCCACATTCTTGGATCGCAGGGGCCACAAAGAAAAATATAACATAATCATCACCTGGAGAGCAAGTGTCAGAACAGTACAGGACTAAGGGGCAATCATTCAAACATTACATGTTTGTTTACATTAGTGTGTTCTTTATCACCACTGGGCCATTGTGAGGGTTATTTATGAGACACTCAAGGATTAGAGGCCTCTGCTGCTGCACTGCTCAGAGTTGGCCAGCAGGTGTCAGCCTTTGCACACCTCAGATGTTTGGTTCTGGAAAGAGGAGGAATTCATAGCATCATATGACACAATCAATGATGTGCACTAGAATGTTTCGAAAGGTTCAGAGATCAAGGCAAGAGATAACAGATCATTTGAAAATCATGAATCTAATCATATTAAAGGTACTGTGTGTAGGATTTAGTGTATGGATTCCTTTTTATTTAAACCAGAAGTTTTAATTTACGATCAAAAAGTCAATATAATCATTTGTGTTTAATATCAGTCAATAATATAATAAAATTACCATGACCTTCAACAGTGGTAACTTCCGGGTTGCCAGGTTGTGTAAGAATCCTCTAAAAAGTACCGCATCTTGCAAAAGGGCACTGTCAGTCGACAATATATGGACCAAAATTAATTGAATCGAAATTGTGCAACTTATTAACTATTTAACAACGTTAAAGAATTGACATGATTTAGAACCAACCTGATTGTTTAGCCACAACCTGGCAACCCAACCAATAATGTGTTTTAAGTGACATCTAACCAACTTGGGCTTTGCCATGACTAATCAGAAAGTGATGGAAATATTTAATGAGAAAATCACTATAATTGCCATAATAGATTTTATTGCAGCCTTAAACAACCCTCCAGTGTACAGACACACACACACACACACACACACACACACACACACACACACACACACACACACACACACACACACACACACACACCAGCTGGGTAAAACGTTTAGTCATCACTTCTACCAAACAGTCAGCCAACAGAGACGGTTCATCCTGCTTACGTCAGCATTTCAGGATAAATAGATCAATTACCTTCATTTCCCAGCAGGAGATTTCCATAATAAGAAATGAAGGGGCATGAAGATGAAGTGGTTATTATTCTCTTTCTTGCGTGTCTGATGACAGACAACAAATTGGCACGAGGAGGAGGGAGAGGGGGGGAGGAGGCGGTCACTGCCGCTGAAAAGACCAACTGTTTGTCCCAGTTACGCACTTTCACAAGTGCTGGAGTCAGGGCAGAGTGTGTATGGAGGAGCACTTTCACTGCCACTTTCCCTTCCACTTCCACGTCCACGGCCACGTCCACGTCCACGCCAGGAATCAGCACTCCTTTACACATCACTGACCCCGGGAGCGACCCCCGGAGCGATCTGAGCACCATGGCCGGGAGTGTGAGCGCGTCTGCGGGCCGTGTGTCGGTGTTGGTGGGGCTGCTGGTGCTGGTGCTGGTGCTGGTGCTGGTGCCTCTCTCCTCCTCCTCCGGAGCTGCCGGGACGCGCAGCCGGGACAGGGTTTACTATGTGGGGATCATCGAGGACAAGTGGGACTATGCACCCAGCGGCAAGAACCTGCTCACTGGAGACAACGTGGAGGAGGATCCGTGAGTTATGATGCCTTGATATTATAGCGTGACGCAACAACTTTGGTATTACTATCCTCATTAGTATTATTATTCACGTTCAGGGTTCAGAGTATACACACGTATCACCACATATTTTTACTATACTATACCACACCGCACTATACTGTATACTGTACTACACTGTACTATATGTACTATATGATACTACTATATTATACTATACTGCACTGTAGTATATTATACTATACTGCACTGTAGTATACTATACTATACTATTATATTATACTATAGTGTACTATTCTATACTACTATACTGTACTATACTATACTGTACTATATTATACTGTACTGTACTATCCAACACTACTATATTATACTATACTATTATACTATACAGTACTGTACTATATTATACTACTCTACTATACTATACTATACTATACTATACTATACTATGTATACTCAGATATTTGAATGTACCATTCTCTTCCAAATAATAATACTATACTATATATATACTATTAGACTGTACTAATCACTTATAGTACTAAGATGTTGAGATATACTTCACTTTTTTATTCCAAACTATACTATAAGTAATTACAATGAAAGTATAGGCTAAACAACACTCACCTATTCTAAATAATGTTAATTTTCTGCATTAAATGTTACAAATTGCACTTCACTGAATTAAACAAAATGTAATACTAAAATAGATATTGTACTGCTGTATTACACACCAAATGATACTATACTTCACTAATATGAATTGAAAGGTACAATGCATTAAGCACTATCCTATTATGTTCCAATACTGTACTGTGATGCACCATACTATGTTGAAATATAATTTTCAACCTATGCATCCCGACTGAAAAGTGTTTACTTTAAATAGTTTCTTTAGCATGACATCAGTGCACCAGAGAGTTTTTGGATTTTGAAGTGACATCAGGTCATGTGATATGAAGTAGATACAACTGTACTGCACCTAGAGCCGTACAGATACTGTGAAGCTCTGATTCTAATATTTGACTTTTAAAAAGCGATTATTTCATTGTCTGACTCCTCAAGTTAGAAATACTAAAAGTGCTCTGAGAATAGAAAGTATCGAGTGCTGTGACCACTTACACCACAGTTACGTGCACCTCACCACTGACATTTTAAATGTAAAAGTCCAGTGTTACGTTAGAGTGTCTTGACTGTTTGTTCCCCCTCCTGTCACATGATGATAAAATAAAGGAAATGCACAACATCTGCCTCCCACATTATTCTGACTAAATGTTTGCATCACAATCCCTTGTGTGATGAAAAAAAAAATAGTGGATACAACAAAGTTAAAAGGTGCTTTCCTCTGAATACAGACTGGATGTACTTTTCCTTTCAAGTTTCAGCCCAGAAATATTTCTATGAACACAGTTGTGTTGCTCTGGGCTCTATGTCACACAGCCAGTTGTATCATTTGGAATCAAGATGGTAGATCAAGGGAAGATTCTTTGATTTATGAGGTTTATTGTCACCACCAGTTTCAAAGACAATAGAAGACAGAGAGCGTCCCTCACTTATCTGACTTACTTTAAAGCAACTTTTCAACATATCCTTGCGTATCCTAGCCTTTCCTCCCGTTCAGGAAAACCCCCTTTAAACCATGAGCCAGGTCTGACTCATGTGTCATGTCCTCCTCCCTGGAGCTCTGGCTGTGTTCTGGGTGTCCAGCTCAGTGCAGAGGGAACAGTGCTGCTGCTCCAGTAACTCATCATTATCAGTGGGAAACATGTAATCACAATAGTCTAATTACTGTTGAGATGCAGCTCCTAACAATTTTTTAAGCAGCGTTTGTATTGTATATGAAATACTGTCGGGTACCTGCAGCTTGTATAGTCTGTTTTGTTTTGACGTTGTCCATCTGCCACTTCCTGTGTCTCCATCCCAGACACGCGTCCATGTTCCTGCAGAGACGAGCTCATGCTATCGGCAGTGTTTATAAGAAGGCCATGTTCCGAGAGTACACGGACGCCACGTACAGCACGCTGGCCCCCCGGCCCGAGTGGTTGGGCTTCCTGGGGCCCGTGCTGCGAGCCGAGGTCGGGGACGTCATCGTGGTCCACCTGAAGAACTTTGCCTCCAAGAACTACTCCATGCACCCACACGGAGTTTTCTATGAGAAGAACGCTGAGGGTACGCTCCCTCTCAACACTAATGGTTTCCATGGCAACAAATGTATTGCTTGGTTGTGTTCTGTTTTGGCCAGGTGATACCACACTGGTGGATTACCATGAAACCTACGGGAAAAATGTGTTATTAGTCTAAAAAAATCGAACATGCACAGTAACACCAGTGCGCTGTGTGCACTGCTACTCTTACTGGAATGATGCACCTGTTGTAGAAATGCTCTCAAAAGATGACTGAGTTTAAAAAATCAATCAAAAAAATAAATAAAAGAAAAATATAGAGAGAAAATAAAATAAAATGAATGCATAAATAAAACAAAATAATTAAAAATACATATAGAAAATAAAATGAATACACAAATATACCAAAAATAACAAAAATAGAGAGAAAATTCAATGAAATTTAGTAAAATAAATACATGAATAAAACACCTCATACTGAACTCACTCATGTAATACTGAGCCTGGGTGTATGTTAAATACTGTAGATATAATCTGTGCATTTTATCCTAACTGTTGTAAATATACGTAATCTCTGCTGGCTGTTTTTGCACCATATGTGTCAGTGGAGTTTGTCTCTCTGGTGTAAAGCCCTGTGCTCCACCACCTCTGTGTCTCAAGGAGATAAGACATTATTAGTGAGAGCCAAGAGTGAGACTGCGGAAGTTCATTTTTCTGAGAGAGTCGTCTGAATGATTCGGTTTCTGTTTGTTGTTCTGTAACAAAGACACCTCTCATCTGAGAGAGAGAGCTGCCTCTGGAGACTCTTTCAGGAACTGAAACCAAATCTGACCCCCCCCCCCCCCCCCCCCCCCGTCTCCCCCTGTGTGCGAGTCAGCTGACATCCCATAAACTGTAACTCTAATAGTTTATGGAGGAGTGGGGTTAGGGATGAGGCATGATCAGATAAGTGTGTCCTGGATTGTGTCTGGTGACCGGTGCAAAGCAGTACAGAGTTTTCATTTGATCTGTGACATTTATGACTAAGACTAGATTCCATAAAAGAAGAAAATTATTGTTATTTTAAAGTCTATTTGAATTCTTATTCTTGGTGTTGTTAATAATGATAATAATAATAATAATAATAATAATAATAATAATAATAATGATAATAATACTTAGAAGAAGAAGAAGAAGTATTATTCTTATTATTATTTCATATCAAATTTTAAAGGTCTAGTGTGTAGAATTTGGTAATCGTGATGTTGCAGCTGAATATCCATTTTTTTAGTTGTTGCCGACCTGCTCATCTTGACATCTCATACTTGACCACCAGGGGCGCTCTATCCAGACGGAACATCGGGCATGTTGAAGAAGGACGACTCGGTTCCTCCAGGGGACAGCTACATGTACCGCTGGGAGGTCAGGCCAGAGTTTGCCCCCACGGCTGACGATGCCAACTGCCTGACGTGGGTGTACCATTCCCACGTCGACGCCCCCAAGGACATCGCCTCAGGACTCATCGGAGCACTGCTTACCTGCAAGACAGGTGTGAGGAGACACAGCCCTTTCAGTTGAACCCCCATCCCGCCTTTGCCTGACATATGCTTGTGATTGTTGATTGCAGGAATCCTGAAGGAGTCGACGCCGGGGTCTGTGTCAGACTCCGCCCGTAATGACGTGGACCAGGACGTGTTCTTAATGTTCAACGTGGTGGACGAGAACCTGAGCTGGTACCTGGACGACAACATTCAGAGCCTCGAGGATCCAGGTGGACTCGTAGAGGATGAGGACTTTGAGGAGTCCAACCTGATGCACGGTGAGTCTTTAAAAGAGGGACCTCAAATCTCAGGGTTCTTGGATGCAGTGACATCAGGTGGTGAAGTTGCATGTTGTACTTGAATATTCCCGCCTTGTAGGCCAGGGGTGGGCAATTATTGTTACAAACCCAGATTGTTACCAGGGGCCAAATAAACGTTATTTGTTATTGTTATTATCATTCAATGAAATGTATTTATTTATGTATTATCTATATCATCTTTATTTCACAAACAGTTACTCCAAACATCATCTTATCAAGACACGCCAATGTGAAATCAACATAACTTTATAATCAGTAATGATCTAATGTGCATTCTGCACAAAAAAGAAAAAAATCAGTATTTTAAGATTAGAGAGTTTTGTTTTGTAGACAATACCCGTCCATCTGAATGAATACAAACAATTCTCTTATGCTCAGAAAAACAGAAAAACACTCATTTCAAAATCAAATTGGACTGGAAACAAATGGGGGTGGTTTTCCAAGAGTGGGACTTTTATTTTAAAGGCTGAGAAAACAAGGGGAGGCGCTTCCTCGCACATACACATAAAAACATATTTTGACTCATTTTTTTCCAGCTTTATGTTTAAAACAGTGCAGCTTGTACTCGACCGCGGCCACATTGAACAACAGTGAGGACGGGATGTGGCCCATGGGCCGTGGACTATCATTAGAACTCATAAGGGTTTTAGTTTGCTCCTCCCTTTTTGAGAACCTGCTCTCGCTGTTTAATCATTTTCTGATTCAACCTTCCCTCTGACCTCCGCGTCGTGTCCCCCGCGCCACAGCCATTAACGGCTACATGTTCGGTAACCTTCCCGGGATCCGGCTGTGCCAGGGCCGCCCGGTGGCCTGGCATCTGTTCGGCATGGGCAACGAGGAGGACATCCACTCCGCCTTCTTCCACGGGAACACGCTGCTGGACCGTGGCCACCGCACCGACGTCCTCAGCCTGTTCCCCGCCACCTTCGCCACGGCCGAGATGATCCCCAGAGCCAGCGGGAAGTGGCTGCTGAGCTGCCAGGTCAATGACCACCTGCAGGGTAGGGGACCCAACCTTTGACCTTTTTACACGAAGGTGTGTCTGTGAGTCGTGGTCACGGCTGTTGTGTCAGTGATGTAACGAGTCAGCGGATCAAAGGCTTTGTGTGCTCAGCACTCTGACTAATGGAGACACTTGTGGAATGCACAATACAACAGTTATATAATGTTTGTTCATGTGCTCAGGATGAATATGTGTTTTTAACCTCAGCCATCACACCTTTGATAGTTTTTAATCTTGACCTCGAGATGAGGTCATTCAACTCTGACCAAACATATTGAGAGTTCACAATGAGCCAAGGGGATTTATTATGACTAGATCATTCAAGGAACTTTTGTGATTTTGACTTTGATCCATTTTTCATAACTAAATAGCTCTAGTGAATACAACATTTAAAACATGAGTGGTTTTAAAATGAAAAAATATCAAACTAAGTATGTTAAAAAAGTTTTTTCAAAATTGAAATAAAGATGTCACATGTTTATCGTTATTAATTTGGTTTCCAAACTGTATAAGACTTTTTAAATTGTTTATATGCACCTCATGTGTTCCAGACGGGATGCAGGCCTTTTACGAAGTGACACCATGTGGCAGCGAGTTCATCACTGCAACCACAGGAGGGGCTGTGAGGAACTATTATCTAGCTGCAGAGACGGTCCTGTGGGACTATGCTCCCTCCGACCGGGACCTGATCCACAACCTGTCACTCACTGAGGCAGGGAGGTGAGTAGGATGTTGGCTCCATGCTGAACCCAATGATCACACACACCGGCTCAATGGATTCTGTAGGAAATACTCCATGGTTGTCTTATTGCCTCACCTGCTCTAATTTCATGATCTAAATCACTTTATAGTTGTAATTAAATCAGCATGAGTCTCCATACAACTAATACAGAATGAGTCATGTGCGTTGTAGCCATGCAGCTGCAGCAAAAGATCTAGTATTTATATTGAGAAGGCACAGCTGTGGAGATGAAAGAGAGGACATTTAAATGTCTCCATTGACAACCAACATTTTATTCCAGTTATTAAAGATGCTCTTCATTGTCGAAAACTATTTAAAGTTTTTATTATTGTTTTTATTCGGAGGCGGCTGAAACGCCTGAGTTCGAGTCTCAAACATGAATTGACAGACCACATCCCACCTCAGCAGGGCACAGTTGACCAATCACAAGAGGCTGGGTCAGCGGGCCAATCAGAGCAATCTATGCTTTTCTGTGTGGGAGGGGCATACAATTTCAGGAAGATGCTGAAAACAGGAGCTGGAGCAGTGGACAGAAGGAGAAAATGACTAGTATGTCTAGTATTGACACGAATTAAAATGTGAGACCCCAAATAGAACAATCATTATCTTTAAATGGTGTAATGTACCTTTAAGTACCTTAAGTGCATCTGTCAACAACCTGTCTGTGCACCAGCTGATTACATGTGGGCCGCTCGTTCTGGTGGTGAGACAGTTTTGCGGTGTTGGAGTATACAGTAGAAATTGTTGTTTTGATTTGTTGAGTTTACAAAGTGCAGACGCAGGACACACACACACACACACACACACACACACACACACACACACACACACACACACACACACACACACACACACACACACACACACACACACACAGGAGATAGAATGTATTCAAACAGGCAGATTCATGGTGGTGTGGGAACAGGAAGTGCATAAAACTTAGGGATACTGCAGCTTTTGTCAATACAGTGTCATGTATCGTGGTAACTCGCTGCCCAGACATACTTTTTTAAATCATAATTTAACATGAAGAAAAATATTTGTATTATTTTTTTAAACTTTTGTATAATGATGTAAACTTTCCAAAAACTGATATTAATTACTTTAAAATGACACAGAGAATGTTATCAGACAGTTGATCCTCTGAGCATCATGAGCATTCATAGTTAGGAAGAAGGAAACAGAAAATATCACAGTTAAACCATTTCATACTCTTCCTTTCTGCCTCACACTGTATAATTTACCACTTCATGACAATGAAGTCTGCTGGGGCTCAGCAGACTTTGAGTCCAAAGTCCAGACAATTGAGTCCACAAGAATATGGTGAAGTCAGGGGTCTGACCTAATCAGATTGTTGATCTCTGACCTGACACAGTGAGACCATTTGGACTGAACACAAGTTTACACATGTCTGAGGTGTCAGGACCACACATGAACTTCTACCAGGGCCGGTTCTGTAGTTCTGTGAGGGCCTGGTGCGAGATGCTGCTTGGGGGGCCCCTAGTTTGTCAAACTATGGAGAGATCCCTAACCTTTGAACTGATCTATTACACTTCACGAGCAACCGCTCATATTATAATAAAATATCTTCAATTGGATCTGACACTGAGTTGCACCCTGAGGGTTCGTCAGCAAAATGGGATTCAAATATGCAATTACTTACATGTATTTGAACAACTAATTACAATTTTAAAACAGCATTTTAAAGAGTGAGTGTTGTATTGTGGACATCATGTAGTGGTGTTGGTGTTGATTTTAATTAGCTGTGCTGCTCTTTGCAGACGTTCCCTTGACCTGTGTCTCACCGACGGTGTAGCGCTTTAGGAAATGTTTTGCTTTGGGAAATTATTATTGATATCATTATTATTATTTGTATTATTATTATTATTTGTATTTTATTTATATTTTCTATTTTATTTGTTTGTTTTTTTATACCCTCATTGACCTTCAATGGGAGTCTCTCTCTCTCTCTCTCTCTCTCTCTCTCTCTTTCTCTCTCTCTCTCTCTCTGAGCACTGGAGGGATATAATAAACACATTAGTAACCCACAGGTAAAGGCAGGTAATTCTAATTGATGTGGCTGAACATGCAGCCGTGGGGCCCCCTGGTGGCTTGGGGGGCATATAGCAACAAACGGCCCTGACCTCTACCACTGTCACTCATCACCCCCTCCTCTCCCTCTGTCAGCGCCTCAGAGGTGTTTTTCGGTCGGGGTGGTGGGAGGATCGGAGGTGTGTACAAAAAAGTGAAGTACATAGAGTACACAGACGAAACCTTCACTACTGCAAAACCAGCTGAGTCGACACATTTAGGAATCCTGGGTGAGTTGTCCCACATTTCAAAAAATTAACCACCCTCCTCTAATCTCTCATCTCTCTGACAGTGTTGTTGTTGTTGTTGTTGTTATTGTCCCCGTTGTTGAGTTCAGGTCCGGTCCTGAGGGCGGAGGAAGGCGACACCATCAGAGTGATGTTTATGAACAAGGCTAATGGGAACTACAGCGTCCAGCCCCACGGAGTCCTCTACGACAAACTGTCCCAGGGCAGCAGCTACGAGGACGGTGAGCAGATCCAGGATTTTAGTATTGCTGTTACCTATCTCTGTAGGAGAACCTGGCATAGCCTCATCAGCCAATTATCAGATAAACTCCAAAAGTGTGTAAAAAGATTGCGGTCCAAAATGGCCGCCCTCATAGAAAGGACCCACCACAATGTGAATATAAAAAGGCTGATTTCAACTTTTTCTACCCGTATAAAAATCGATTTGTTATTGTCCATTGTTGCTGAAAGAGCAATGTCACCTAAATTCTACACTCTAGCCCCTTAGCTCTCACATTTCTGCTTTTGAATGGAATTGAATGGAATTGTATCTCTTGCTATGTCTCTAAAGGTGGTTTAATAAATTGATTTATTATATTATTTCAGCAACAAAAATTAAAAGCAAAGACTTTCATCAATTTAAAAGTGAGGCTTTATTGAGATTATTGCTTATTTTAAAGTTTTTAGCAAAGCAAAACTCATGATACTATACAGGAAAATAAGACGAAATAAAATATAAAGAAATATAATATGATAAAAGTGAATTAAACGATAGAAAAGCGAATACAACATTTACAGGAAATAAAAGGATATTACTCGATAGAAAATACAATCAAAAAATGGACAGGAATTGAAAGCAAACGTTGTTTTATGTGCAGTCAAACACTACAGATGACCTCACCTTTAACAGTTAGTGTGTCTAACACTGCAGGTGTGAAGAAGCCCGGCTCCCATGTCAGTCCAGGCAGCAGCTTCATCTACACCTGGCAGGTCCTGGAGGGTCCGACTGCCTCCGACTCCCCCTGCATCCCATACCTGTACTACTCTGCCACCGACCCGGCCATGGACACCAACTCCGGCCTGGTGGGACCTCTACTGGTGTGCAGGAGAGGGACACTCACGGTCAACGGAACCCAGGTGCTTTTATTTTCTTGTTATTAGAATACATTTTTTTCCCAGGGAGTCCTGGCACGTCCTCTCACCTTGTGTGTGTGTCTGTGCATGTGTGTGTGTGTGTGTGTGTGTGTGTGTGTGTGTGTGTGTGTGTGTGTGTGTGTGTGTGTGTGTGTGTGTGTGTGTGTGTGGATTAATAGAAAGACGTAGACCAGGAGTTCTTCCTGCTGTTTTCGGTGATGGATGAAAACATGAGCTGGTACCTGAAGGAGAATGTTGAGAGATTTGGTAACACAACGTTAAACTTGGAGGATGAAGAATTCATGGAGAGCAACAAGATGCACGGTAATCTTTTAAAAAATAGATATTTTACCTCTTAGATACTAATATTATGCCAATAGAATCATATTCTAAGTACAGTTTTTTCAAAAATAGATTGACATATATTGAAAATTATAATGTAATATATTAGAAAATATATTTAAAGGGGCAACACATGTCAATATATTTATGTCAATATTTGTTTTTTCTTGAGGCACATATTTCTAAATATAAAGAATGCACTCCATACAGCTTAAACTTCATATGTATTAAACACATTTTATATCACTGTAATATTATATTCTAATAATTGTAAAATTGCAATTTTGCAGTTAAATTTCTTTTTTTAAATATACACATTTTTGGTCTGCATACGTATGAAAAATGATTTTTTTTCTAAATGTTCTTGTTTGTTCCTTTAAAGCGGTAAACGGACTAATGTATGGTAACCTTCCCGGCCTGGAGATGTTTGCTGGGGACAGAGTTTGGTGGTATACCTTTGGGCTGGGCACAGAGGTGGACATCCATGGGGTTTATTTTGAAGGGAACACCTTCAAGAAGCAGAGCACAACACGGGACACCATCAGCCTCTTCCCTCACACCACTGCCAGTGTCTACATGCAGCCTAACACTCCCGGTCAGTCACACTCTCATTCATATTCAAATTATAACTACATGTCATTTGTGTTGATGTAAAATCACCTGAATGACCTCATGAGGAGGAGGTCCTTTCTTCACTGGCAGCCATGTTGCACCAGCATATTTCAGTCGTATCTGAAAATGAAATCAACCTTCTTGAGATGATGAGTCATGAGTTGAAGAGTCACCATAACTGAAGGGAAAGCTGAGTAAACAGTGTCGTAAACAGCTTTGGTTGTTTACTTCTAAAGCGATTGGATTAGTGGAGTTTTCCGTCTCACATTTGTCATAAACACAAATTCAAAGACAGAAACAGAAACAAATGTGTCATTCACATATGTTTTATTTTACTCTATAAATAAAAGGGCCACTCATAGAGGTGTTTATACTTACACACAGGAAATGCATGGGTGATGTGTCCAGCATGGCTCAGCGGGATGTTTCACCTCAGGAACAGGAACAGGTCTCATCTGGTGTTGGAAGTGAAACTAAAGTACACGTACACACCAAGAGTTTACTCCTCTGCTGACATGTCTCTACAAACGTCTGCATCAGACCGGAACCAGGATTCAGTCCTGAGTCATCATATCCGCTGGATGATGCACTTTCTGTTGGTGCCGTTCACTTATTTTACACATAGATTGATATAAATGTGCTGTTGTTATCTTATGTAGTCAAATCTGATTGAACCTGATGTGACCAGATTCTATCATGTCACGTTTTATCGAGTCTCATTTCAGTCTATAGCACCTTTTGTGTCTGGACTTACCTTAGGTTTCCTTTCCTTTCCTTAGTTTAACTTGCCTTACCTTACTTTACCTTACCCTTTCCTTTCTTTTCCTTTCCTTTCCTTTCCTTTCCTTTCCTTTCCTTTCTTTTTCTTACCTTCCCTTAGCTGAATTTACCTTTCCTTAACTTATCTTTCCTTTCCTTTTTAACTTTGCTGTCCATTCCTTACCTTACCATACCTTACCATATCTTTCCTTTCCTTTCCTTTCCTTTTTTCCTTTCCTTTCCTTTCCTTTCCTTAACTTACCTTACCTTACCTTTCATTTCCTTACCTTACCTTACATTACATTACTTTACCTTACCTTACCTTACCTTACCTTACCTTACCTTTTCCTTTCCTTTCCTTTCCTTACCTAATTTAACTTAGCTTACCTTTTCCTTTCCTTTCCTTTCCTTTCCGTTCCTTTCCTTTTCTTACCTTTCCTCACCTTAGTTTACCTCACCTTATCTTTCCTTTCCTGTTTTCCTTTCCTTCCCTTTCCTTACCATCCCATACCTTACCATACCTTTCCTTACCATACCTTACTTTACCTTACCCTTCCTTTCTTTTCCTTTCCTTTCCTTTTTTCCTCTCCTCTCCTCTCCTTACTTCTCCTTACCATGGAACCAACCTGACCGGACCGCCACCTCTTCTCCTTGCCCTCCAGGTGTGTATGAGGTGAGCTGCAGAGTGACTGACCACTACTCGGCAGGCATGAGGCAGCAGTACACAGTGAAGCTCCGCCCCCGACACAAAAAGCAGTCCTCTCACACACACTCACATGAGCGCACGCGTCCGACCCGAATCGTCCAGTACTTCATCAGCGCTGAGGAGACCGAGTGGGACTATTCACCTGACCGAGCCTGGGAGCTGGAGAAACACCAGGCATCATCACAGGACAGGTGTGTGTGTGTGTGTGTGTGTGTGTGTGTGTGTGTGTGTGTGTGTGTGTGTGTGTGTGTGTGTGTGTGTGTGTGTGTGTGTGTGTGTGTTGTGTGTGTGTGTGTGTGTGTGTGTGTGTGTGTGTGTGTGTGTGTGTGTGTGTGTGTGTGTGTGTGTGTGTGTGTGTGTGTGTGTGAGTGACACATTACTGTGTATTCCTGAAAGTAAACTGGATCATATCTCTCAGTCCAGGCAGCATCTTCGTGAAGAAGGGCAAGAACAGAATCGGCTCCCGTTATAAGAAAGCAGTATACAGGGAGTACACCGACACCACCTTCAGGGTGCAGAAGGAACGACCGCCCAGCCAACAGCACCTGGGCATTCTGGGTAAGTTCAGTGCCTCCTTGTATTGTTGTTGTTGTTGTTTTTGTTGTTGTTTAGTGAGTGACTGACGAGAACGTGCGGGTCCCTTCCAGGGCCGATCATCAGAGCAGAGGTGGGGGAGCAGATCGTCATCACGTTCAAAAACAACGCCAGTCGGGATTATTCCATCGGGGCTCATGGAGTCAGAGCCAGTGGAGCTCATGTCGCCGTCAGACCTGGTGAGATGATAATAATCAATCAATCAATCAATCAATCAATAAAGGGAATCTATTACTGAAGCTTTTTAATTCTTCTCTTTCCCTCAGGTCACATCCTGGAGTTGACCTGGGACGTTCCTGTCAGCTCTGGTCCTGGAGTCTCGGATCCAAACTGCATCTCCTACGCCTACTACTCCAACATGGATTTCGTTAAGGTCCATTCACTCAATATGTATCAATTATGTTTCCAGAGGGGCCACATGAGAAACCCAGATTGTTACCAGGGGCCAAACAAACTTTGTTATATCGAGACCTGTTGTTATTATTCCATGAAATGATTGAAAACATCTTATGGACTGTTTATTTATTTATCTATTATCTATATCATCTTTATTTCAGTAACAATGACTCCTAACACCATTTTATCAAGAAACTCAGATGGATGTGAAAACAACATAACTTTATGATCAGTAATTATCAAATATGTGTGTTGCGACCAATAACGCAATACCTTGCCAGTGACCTAATAACTAATACTACTAATTGGTCAAATATTATTATGTTATTGGCTCCAACATTTTATTGCATTATTGGCAAGTTATTATTTTCTTGACTTTATGACATTCAAAATGGCCAAAATTGGCAGGTATTACTTGGCTGTTGTGATATTGGTTGCTACATGTGTATCAGGAGAATAATTGAAATTTCTGCACAAAAAACATAGATATACAGTATTTATTTGAAAATGAGAAAGTTTTGTTTTATACCAGTTCATTTGAACAAATGCAAACATTTCCCGTGTGCTCAGAAATACAGAAAAACACACATTTTAAAATCTAATTGGACTGGAAACAAATTTTCAAGGTTTTCTAAATTTTTTTAATTTTATTTTGAATGTTAAGAAAACAAGGGAGGTGCTGTAAAAAACGAGGGGCCGGATGTGGTCTGCGGACCGTGGATTGAGCTGGTCTGATATATAGTTACATACGTATGAACGGCACTGGTTGTAGAAGTTCACTCCGCTGATTTATGACGTGTTTGTAACAGAGCGGCTTCCTCTGTTTACGTTCAGGATCTGTACAGTGGTCTCCTGGGGCCCCTGGTGATATGCAGGCGGGGCACCCTGCGGGGGGGGGCAGGGCCCGACAGACGGAGGAACGACGTGGAGAGGGAGTTCGCTCTTCTCTTCATGGTCCATGATGAAAACAAGTCCTGGTACCTGGAGGACAACATCAGGACATACCTGGGGGCGGAGCCTGATGCCTTCACGTCAGACAAGGACTTTGAGGAGAGCAACATGATGCACGGTGAGAGATAATGTCTGTGTGTGTGTGTGCGTGTGCGTGTGTGTGTGTGTGTGTGACATCATCTCTGTGTGTTGAAGGCATCAATGGGAAGCTGTACGGGAACCTGCGTGGCCTGGAGATGACACGGGGACAGAAGGTGGACTGGTACCTGCTGGGGATGGGCAATGAAGTGGACATGCACACCGTCCACTTCCATGCTGAGACCTTCACCTACAAGGTCACTTCAAAGAAATCAAACTTTGCTCATTTAAGGTGCAGTGTCTAAGATTTGGTGACATCTCGAGGTGAAGTTACACGTTCCGCCCATCACCTCACCCTCACCCTTTCGAGCATGCAGGAGAACCTACGGTAGCCCTCAGTTACCAATATAGTTCAAAAGATGTTTAGTACGTCCACTCTGGGCAACTGTAAAAACATGGCCGCCTCGATATGGAGGACCCATTCCTCATTTAAATATACATGAGAGGGTTATACATTCAGGTGGTTATACATTTGTAATAATTGTCAGTCTCTTATTTTTATGATGAAAGAAATCTTGAAATCTTGCACACTGCACCTTTTATAATATTAATAATAATAATAATAATAATAATAATAATAATAATAATAATAATAATAATAATAATAATAATAATAATAATGATGATAATAATAATAATCACACAATATCAACAACAAGTTTAACTTTAGATTTGAATGTTCTTGTCCACTCACTAAAAAGTGCTTATTCCTTTTTTTGTTCCTTTCTGGTGCGTGTGTGTGTGTGTGTGTGTGTGTGTGTGTGTGTGTGTGTGTGTGTGTGTGTGTGTGTGTGTGTGTGTGTGTGTGTGTGTGTGTGTGTGTGTGTAGACGGACCATGTTCACCGGGCCGATGTGTTCGACCTCTTCCCTGGGACGTTCCAGACGGTGGAGATGGTGGCAGGGAACCCGGGGACATGGCTCCTCCACTGTCATGTGACCGATCACATCCATGCTGGCATGGAGACGACCTTCACCATAGAGGGTGTGTGTGTGGGTGTGTGTGTGTGTGTGTGTGAGCTCATGTATGAACAGTATCTAAAGTCTCAATTGTCTTTTTTTTGTTTTTCAGATACCTCCTCACACGGTAAGCACATCAACTTTTAACACTGTTCATCTCTTATTTTGAAAAGTCATTTTATTTTGAAACACATCAAAGTATGAGAGCATGTTATGAAATAGAATAAAATGAATAAATACAATAAAATAAATGAATACATGAAGAAATGAATGAAGAAATGAAATGAAAAGAAATAAACTAAAACTATAAAATTTGTCCTGTTGAAATAATTTATAAATTAAACCATATAAAGTTTATATTCTTTGCCTTTCATAACCTCTTTAAGATATGTAAAATGAGAGAGGTTGTTTTTTTGTTTCCAAGTCAACTAAATGTATCTGCTTACAAAGCATATCATATTATTTTTACTGTATTACAATCATTTCTCCCTCTCTCAGCTCCAGAATCCTCCTCCCAGCTGCTGCTGCTGCCACTGAGTCTCCTGACTGTGCTGACACTGCACTGTGCGTAATGTACACACCTCACATGCACTTCACTTCAATTCAGGGGCTCGAATCACAGCTGATGTGTTTGTACTGTACATGAGCATGAAGCAGCGATCACAACAGTTGCCTCAAAAGTTCAGGGACCTTTAATTTGAAAGGACTAAGAGGATTTTTGTCTCATTGTGCACTGTGGTTGTGATACCAAATATTTCATTACAAATATGAATGAGCAATAAAAACAATTTGTATGTTCAAAAGGGCATCATGTTTGTATCCAGTTTTTTAATGAGATTGAGCAGGATCACACAAATATTACTTTTTAATCAATTCATAGAGGGACGTGATATAGATCAGGGATGATGTCATGTATCTTGTATTTGTTTGTGTTGCTTCATGAGATGAGGTCATTTTTTAAAGTTTTACGTGAATTTAAATGTGGTTTATTCAGAGAAATGCTTGGACGTGGCAAGTCATTTTCCTTGATTCCTTCTATCACCATAAGGGGGTGTCAAATGAATTTGAAAATGTCTGCTAGCTTGCTGTGTGCTTAAGGACAATCCATACTCCCCAAGAACAGAGAACTTTGTTCTTGCTCCGAGGGCTCCAAGCACCAAATGATGTCATGTGGTTCCTGCAGCCCTGCTCTGAGAGTTCTTACAGCTTGTTCTTCACACGTCATCTTTGCAGAACTTTGTTTTTGTTCTTGTGTCTGACAGCTGTTGTGTGATTGGTCAGAAATGTGCTCTTGTTCTTGTGAAGTATGTTATGTCCTGGCCAGAAAGAACTTTGTTCTTGTTCTTGCAGCCCAGAGAGCATGAACAAAGTTCTCTGTTCTTGCTCTCTGGGCTGCAAGAACAAGAACAAAGTTAACAAGTATGTATTGAGCTTTAGTCAGACTTCTTTCCTAAAAGATGTTTGGAATTGAATATACAAAAAAAAAAAAAAACAATAATAGATGATAATAACATAAACTGAAACAAAGAAATTTGAATTTTTCAATGAAAATCTGGATTTCATAATAATTGATCATTGTTTCATTTAATCAAATTGAGTTCATTTGTTTTCTATTTGTCATTTGATTTTTTGGTATTTGATAAATGTAATTGAAATGACTTTTCTTATTTAACAGTGTAAAATCTGTCTTCTATAGATTCAATTGCACAATTAAATACCCAACAGTGGATTTGACAGAATACATGTATTGCCTCTTACTGATTGTTATTTATTAGGCCATGAAACCCTGACATCATGTGTCAGCTGATCAGATCAATACAAGCTTTTGATACAGTTCAGGAAATGAATTAGTTGTATTTGCTGGTGATGTTTCGTAAAACAATCTGGTCAATAAGTGTTAGTTTCTTCGAGCTCATCATTAGTCTGGTATTTAAACATTGTGACGGGAAACTGACGCATCAACAGATAAAAGGCTCCATTGACATTCCGGGAGGAGGTCGGCTTAAAAGCAAATGTGCTTTTCAAACTTGGTGTTTTGACATTTAATCAGAGACATTCAGAGTCAGTAACGGCACTAATTATGATATCAGTGTTTGTGTGGACAGGCTGACTGTCAATCACTCACAGGGATTGATTTGCATATTGATCACAGTTTCAGCATCACACCTCGTCAATGCACAATCAGCTGCTGCAAACCTGGGGAACAGGTTTGAAACTGCAAGTTTGCAGAGAGTGTAAACTTCACTTTCAAAGAATAATAACATCCATTATTTAATAAGTCATTAAAGTTTTACATTTTTTAAATGCACTTAGAAAAAAAACATTTAAACTTAATACAATGAAATATAAAAGAAAGGTTGTGTCCTGACATTAGTGTTAAAGTTAAAAATCCAATCCCGAATAATAAATATACAATTAAAAAATACAACTAAATGTACAAATACAACCAATATTGAATAAACAACCAATAGTAAATGTTCAACAATTTGAAAATTCACAATTAGAAGTTGATCCCCAAACTATAATAAAAAATATACAATTAAATTAAATACACAATTAAGTTGACAACTTATTGTAAAAATACATAGATTAAATTACTAACCAAGAGTAAATATTAAAACTTTTGAAATACACAATTAAAAGTTGATATACAATTAATAATAAATATACAACATATAATAATTACGCGACTAATTGTAAAAAATACAACAATACAAGAAATACTTGAGACAATGAACAATACTAATTATGGAATGTTTAGAAAATAAAATTACGTAAAAAAAAAAAAATCAATATCATTCATTTATCCAGATTTAAATAGACGTCCATGAATGAACCAATATTAACTGAGCAATGAATAAATAAATAATAACACAATGTTTTAACTTAATCATTCCTTTTCTAAGGCCATTAAATATGGGGAGTACAAGTTTAATTAAGTTAAGTTCCTCTTTCATCAGTTTTCTTCTCGATGCTTCATGATGATGCAGAGAAATGTAAATAAAGATTGACATGAGTGTGACCCCCCCCCCCCCCCCCCCCCCCCGTGCTCAGCGTCAGCATCTTGTCAGTAAACAAGAGTTCGAGAAAAACAGGAGAGACAGAGGAGCTGTCCTTTTATCAGCTCCTCTTATTGATCTTGAAAAGCTGTGGACATGTCCTTATCTGTTCCCATCCATTATGTCTCCAGACAGACTCCCACCCGGCCACAGAGGCCCTGATAAAATCATTGAACCAGACCCAGCTTTTCCCTCTGTCTTTTTTAATTTTTTTAATTTGATTGTTTTTAAACAAATGTGTAAAACATTCAGAAAATTGTCTTTTACAAAAAACACTCCTGAGCTGTGAGGGCAAATCAAGGCCTAGGCTGCAGATTCTGTGCTCATGTGGTTGAAGTGTATCAGATATGGCCAGTAGGGGGCGTCGTGATAAGTGAGTATATAAACCATGGTTGCTCTCCTGAGCCCTGCTCATTCAAAGCTGAGTGAGAGGGGACAACTGGTGGAGAGGAGCTGGACACTGGTGCCTGGAGAGGTGAAGACTCCTGACCTGCGTCTGTGTGAGTTATTTACATATACACACACATTTTTTATTATTTATTCTATCTAGAAGAAGGAATAGATGTGTTTTAAGGAGTTAAAGTCACTTGAACTCATGTATTTTGTGTAAGAATTACTGTTAACTTTGCAGTGTGAGGATGGAACAGTGTGTGTGTGTGTGTGTGTGTGTGTGTGTGTGTGTGTGTGTGTGTGTTTGTGTGTGTGAGTGTGTGTGTGTGTGTCAGCTGCTGATTTGTTTATTGTTTGTGTGGCAGTATTTTGGATGCACCACAGTAATTACAGTAGTTGCGCTCGGATGAGCCTGAGAGGACATTTGGGGGATGGAGGGGGGGGGGGGGGGGTGGGACAGGGGAGGGCGAGACAGGGGAGGGTGACGGGGCAGGGAGACGGGGACCCAGGGGCCTCCTGAATCCAGTTTGGACCGGCTCTCCAGCAGGAACCCGTTGACACCGGCGCTGATGATGATGATGATGATGATGATGAGTCCCGGGTTTATGATATTGTGACGTAAGAGCAGAATGATGTAATGAGTTAATCATTGTCTGTTTGTTACCGTGGTTACCGAGCCAGCGAGCCAGCGCCATCACCTCTCCTCTGTGCCTCACACTGTTTTTCAAACTTTTAAAAACAAGTTCTCCCGCTGCTCTGAGGTTAAAGATGCAGCATGTGAGACTAGTGGTGAAGTTGGGTATTGCAGCTGAATAGCCCCTCCCACCTGTTTGCTTTCACTTCTCATTCAACCTCAAGCTCATGTAAATCTAATCTAAACTCTACACGCTGCACCTTTAAGTGGTTTCACGACCTCCCGACTTCTTCCTCTCCATAGAGAAGTGACCGCACGGCCCTCGTCCACACTCTCTCCTCTCTCGCCTGTAACTCCGCCCCCTCCTCTCGGCCGTCGACCATGGCTCCAACCCTGGCCACAGCGTTCGCCAGGCGCTGGTGGATGGCGGTGACGTCCATCATCGAGAACCTGCTCTTCTCCGCCGTGCTGCTGGGATGGGGTTCGCTGCTCATCATGCTCAAGTCCGAGGGCTTCTACTCGTACCTGTGCAATGAGGAGGGCGACGGTAAGATGTCTCATTTCTTGTCATGCGTAAAGATGGATCGGATGCCCTCAAGTGAGCGCCATCCTGATTTAGGACAAGTGGGAGGAGCTTGCATTCAGGAGACGTAACCCAATACCCTGCCCCTGTCTCACCTCTTTCAGTGTTATCTGCAGTCAGCTTCATTTCAGGGTCCCGGGGGGGATTCGACCTGATGAGTTGAGTGAAAGAGCGAGGGATGGGAGGTGGGTAGAGTGTAAAAAAGGTTCCAGCGTGTTTTTGGAGAGAAGACTGAGAACCAAAGACCACCGCTCAGACTCGGGTCACAACATGCTGGAACCAACAACCTACTGGTATGTTGGAGGGTGTATCTCCAGACCGCTCTCTCCTTCTGCTCATCAGAATGTAGAGAACCTTACCATAACTTCAGCATTCAGAGTTGGGTAGGCCGGAATTGAACCCATGACCTTCTGTTTAGAGAACAGCTCCTCTTGGCCATAGCTGCCGTGTTGGTCAAGAACTTCATGTGCACTATTATAAAATATATTCTTATGTTGCAAAGGAGATGACAGCATGTCATCTGTCACCAAAAGGTCAACAGGTCCAATCCCATCTCCTTTATCCCACTTCCGTTGTGTGCAAGATGCTAAACCCTCTACTGCCCCCGGCGGCAGAGTGAGGTATGATGACAAAACGCAGCACTAAAAAAACGACTTGAGTTCTTTCAGTGGGCAGTAAACACACAACCTTCAGGTTTATGCCGAGGCGTGATGCTGAGGCAGCGTCCAGGTGACTTCCTGGGGTTAAAGCCACAGGCGTCTTATCTCCTGCCGATGATATAAGATGGGAGAGGAGACATGTGACCTGTGATAGCAGCACTGAGGTTTTATTATGGTGCTAATATGGAAGGTTAAAGTCCACAGATACAGACTGATAGCAAAGTGATGAGCCGACTGTAAGAGCAAGATGTGAGCTGATAACCATCCGGGCAGAGCAGAGCGGGAATATGAGATATGAGTGACAGGGTTTGAGGGTTCAGTTCTGCATATACTGCGTTTACTGCGTTTACTGTTTTATATACTGTTGTACTGCTTTCTAAACAAGTACCAGCTCCATAAGTCAAAGAGAACCATGATAAATACATTATATATGAGTGGAGTCAAAAGTAAAAGTATAACAGCTCATAATATTCTAAATTATATGTGGTATTTTAAGAATACATATGTACACAACAACTTGTGATTTATTTGCATTAATACATCAGACAAAAAAATCTGGTATGAAAAATAAAAAAAGTTTAAAAGTTTAAATGATCATTGATAATTAATATAAATGTTTGATTTTCGGGGGGGTTAATTTTTTTTAATTTAAGATTTTCATGAGTCTCATTTATTTTATTTTTATTTTTATTCTATTTGAACTTATTTGAACTAAATCAGACTTTCCATGTATTTGATTTTTTTGGTTCTAAGGTTTTTTCCTTTGATCTGATTTTTAAAATGAGGAATTGAGATTCATCAGTAACATGGTCGGAGAAATAGGATTCTTATTTCCTTATCTCTCTCTCCGCCTCGTGAACACCTCGATATAAAACCATCAGAATAGAATAGAACAAACAAAATTAAAATGCTCAATCATCAAAATAAGCGTTGTCATAGCGACACGTGAAGAACACACGTGTCAATCATCCACAGAGCTTTTTATATTCGGACACGTCTGTGATTAACCCACATAGCAGCTCCGCCCCTCATCTCAGCACAGGATGAGAAACAGATTTCACAACCTGCAGCTTAATCAAATCTTGGAACAACAACAACAACAACCACACACACACACACACACACACACACACACACACACATATGCATTCCACACAATAACCCCCCCCCGCCGTAATGAGGTGGTTTCCTTTCACACAGGGATGTCACTTGTTACGTCCTCTGACTACAAAGACAATAGAGGCAGTGATCAACACAACATGCTGCTCCCTCCTCTCCCTCCTCTCCCTCCTCTCCCTCCTCTCCCTCCTCTTCCTCCTCTCCCTTCTCTCCCTCATCTTCCTCCTCTCCCTCCTCTCCCTCCTCTTCCTCCTCTCCCTCCTCTCCCTTCTCTCCCTCCTCTCCCTCCTCTTCCTCCTCTCCCTTCTCTTCCTCCTCTCCCTCCTCTCCCTCCTCTCCCTCCTCTCTCTCCTCTCCCTCCTCTCCCTCCTCTTCCTCTCTCTCTGATAAACTTTTGTTCTTGTTCACATAATTATCTCCTTGCAGGTTGAGATGATAATGGGAGGTTTATCGCACTTTATCATTTTGTATCCCTGACACTCCAAAGTACTAATAATACGGCACGTCTACCCCCCATTAAAGGTGCAGTGTGTGAGATTTAGTTATAAATAATATCCACTGGTCAGGTTGCATGTTGCAACTACAGCTGCAGCTCCTTCTGGGATTGATGTCAACCACAATTTGAAATTGTGCACACTGCACCTTTTTAATACTTTCTGTACCTACATGTGCTAAACACTGGCCTCCACCTCCAGGCAACAGCTCCAGCTACAACCTGTCCTTACCCGACGCCACGCCGACGCCCGACGAGTACGCCGACTACTTTGAGGACGACGGTGTGGTGGTGGGGCTGGGCGACGGTGTGGAGATGAGGCCCCTGGCGCCAGCGGACGGGCCACTGAGGATGAACGGCTGGCTCATCTGCAAGGAACAGGACGAGATGCTGAACCTGGCCTTCACCGTGGGCTCCTTCCTGCTCTCCGCCATCACGCTGCCGCTGGGCATCGTCATGGACAAGTACGGGCCCAGGAAGCTGCGACTGCTTGGCAGGTGAGCGGGGGGTGGGGGGACGCGATCCCATGACCGTGAGGTTCTCCCCAGTATGTGGTGTTTTTGGACTAAACGGGTTTGTGTTCCCAGCACGTGTTTCGGACTGTCCTGTCTTCTCATCGCGTATGGAGCCTACAACCCCGACGGTAGGTCCACCACCTGTGTTTCAAACAGCGTGTCGGTGGTTCGATTCCCGGCAGACTTGTGACCCATGGTGTGTGTCGTTTTGCAGAGCTCTCCGTCCTCATCTTCATCGCTCTGACCTTCAACGGCTTCGGCGGCATGTGCATGACCTTTACCTCCCTCACAGTAAGTGTGTGCGTTACAATCCCTGCTGCTGCTGCTGCTGCTGCAGCGCCACCTGCTGTTACATCCTCACAGGCCCATTCAGGTCACTCTTAATAGTTTGTTTAACACGTTTCTGGCTGGGCTGGCTAGAAAATGATTTTTTTAAACTTTGCAAGTCATCCCACGGGCCAGATTGGACCATCTGGTGGACTGGTTTTGGCCCGCGGGTCGTATGTTTGACCCCCTTTTGTACTCATTCACATTATTATCTCCTCGCAGGTTTAGATGAGAAGTTTATCACACTTTATCATTTTGTATCTCTGACATTCCAAAGTACTAATAACACAGTGTCTCCGCAGCCTTTTTAATTCTTTCATTAAAGGTGCAGTGTGTAAGATTTATTTATTATTTATCTATTAGTTGCATGTTAGAGCTGAATATCACCCAACCCTACCTTTCCCTTCTACGCATGAAGGACAGGGGTCATCAGCTACATTCATCCAAAGGCCAGATGCACTCGTAAAATAAAATAAAATAAAATAAAATAAAATAAAACAAAATTAAATTAAATTGAAAATAAATAAATAAAATAAGATAAAATAAAATAAAACAAAACAACTGGCGGGCCAGTTTTGGCACCACAAAAACACTGTTAACCAGCTAGGAACCCTCAGAGGTCACGGGGTCACTCTCCCATCATTCCTGCACAGGAGTCCTGGCTCGTACCATGGTGATGGTGTTCAGCACTGAGGGGCTCTGCTCCGGGAATCACACCATAACCCCCCCCCCCCCCCCCCCCCCCCCACACACACACACAAACACTCAACCCTCCTCTGTGTGGAATCTGCTGCATCCTCCTAAATCTGTCAATAATGTCGGTGCTGAATTAAAACAGTTGGATTTAAGGTCGAGGCCCGCTGAAGGCTTTGGGGAGGGGGGGGGGCAGGGTATGAAAAAACATGTTTCTCATGTTCCTTTATGTCTCTTTCACAACCTGCTGCAGCTCGTTAATGATTAAACTCCTCCCATTCTGCTGCTCCTTGACTCCTTGATTGCAGCTCCACCTCAGACGTACAAGTCGCTGGCCTCCTGCCAAAGGCCACGCCCCCTCCTGCCCGGGTTCTGTCCTCATGTGTTTCTACAGTGAATACTGTACCTCCAGTGTTCCTACATCCCCCCGCCCCCTCCCTCTCTCTCTCTCTCTCCCTCTCTCTCTCTTATGTAATTCAGTGTTCTTGTTTTTGCTCAGTCTCTCGAAAACAAAACAGAACGCCTTTGTATTTGGGTGTTTTCCTTGCCACCCGCCGTCCCCGGCTTTCATCTCCTCGCTCTCTCGTGTTCCTCAAAAGCCTTTGGAGTGGACATACGTCTCCACAGCGTCTTCCGCCTCGTTCCTCGATCCCCGCTCACCCAGCTGGACACGAGGTCATGTCCCAGCTGTGTGTGCCGAGCCACGCTGCTTTAATCTGGTGTCCCCCGCCACGTTACTGTGGTTCCATTTCCTCGGATGTCCTCTCTGGGTATTGGAGTCCATGCTGACCTCGCTGTCCATATGGTGACACCCCCCCCCCCCCCCCCCCCCCCCCCCCCCCCCAGGCCCCCCCCGCCCCGCAGCCCCCCATAGCAGCTGGACACATGAGGGTTTCACCTTTATACTCACATTTACAGAGGGACATTGGTTCAAATGCTCACAGGCACATAGACATACTCCTAAAGGTGGTAACAGGACAGGTCATGGTGACAAAGTCTAACTCCGTGCCTCTCTCTCTCTCTCTCTCTCTCTCTCTCTCTCTCCCTCTCTCTCTCTCTCTCTCTCTCCCTCCCTCTCTCTGCAGCTTCCCACTATGTTCGGGGACTTGCGCTCCACCTTCATCGCTCTGATGATCGGATCGTATGCCTCCTCAGCCGTCACATTCCCGGGTGTCAAGGTAACGAGCAGTGAAGCACACGTCCACATATAAAGGGGCCTTTTCCTTGACTACTTCTGTGGCAGTACTATTCTATTCTAGTCTATTCTGTTAAAACAAGATCATAGAAAAGTAATATACTTTTTTGTCTGGATAAAAAAAAATTTTGTACAGCCATGAAATTAATAAAGATATGCTATATAATGTAGTATAGTATAATATAATATAATGTACATGATCTGTAATTACAAAATATAATCATACATTATATATACTGTAGTTATAACTATATTCAATCATAATAATATAATATATAATCATGAAATACAAATAAAATAAAAAAGGTAAATTCCAATTTGTTGAACTTAATTCCAAAAAAATTTTTTCACAAAAAATAACATATTTGCCTCTTCAATAGACTTTGACATCATCTCCATGGATGAACATTAATATACTCTAATCCTATAATGCTACTTGTCAAGGTTGTGTACAAACACTGTACTGCTGTAAGTGTTTACACCGGTGTATCTATGAACCCGGTGGCAGATTTCAGAAAATACTTTTCCTGACTGACACATTGTCTCCCTCTGTCTTTGCCCCCGTGTTGATGTCTGCAGGTGATCTATGACATGGGCATCCCCTTCATCACCATCCTGGTGGTGTGGGCCGCCTGCGCTGGATTGGTCTTCCTCAACTGCCACTTCAACTGGCCCCTGGAACCTTTCCCAGGTCCAGAGGACATGGACTATACGTTAGTACCTCAGATACGAATTACTCTGTTGCGGATCAAATGTAAAGTAACGCCTGAAAAATGTGCAGAGTCATGAGTCAGGCTGTGGGTTAAAGTCTCCCTGCATCACACCCCTGAGCTGCTGATTCAGCAGAAAGGTTCCCCGCTGACTCACATCTTATCACCACTCTCTATTCCTCCCTCATCTGACTCCCCCAAGCGTGAAGGTAAAGTTCAGCTGGCTGGGCTTCGACCACAAGATCACGGGGAAGCGGTTCTACCAGCAGGTGACCACCGTGGGGCGCCGTCTCAGCCTGGGTAACAGCCTGAAGCAGAGGGAGCTGACCACCAACGACAACCACAAGCTCTGCCTGTCCACCATGGACCTGGAGATGGAGTGCAAGGTCCAGGAAGAGAGTGAGAGACCAGTGGGAGTGGGAGTGGACACACGCGTTGTTTTGATTAAAGGTGCGGTTCCCAGCGTGAGTGTTCGACCTCTGTGTCTCCTCTGCAGCTCAGTCCTTCCTGAAGAGCATCGTCAGCCCCATGTTCCTGCTCACCCTGGTCACCATGTCCATCACGCAGCTCCGCCTCCTGTTCTACATGGGCGCCATGAACAGTGTCCTGGAGTCCCTGACTGACGGAGACCTCAACACAGGTGTGTTCTCTAGCCCCGCCCACCCTCTGGTCCATTGGCGACTGTAAATTTAAGAGCATGAACTCACATGGTTGTCTTTGGATTTTCAGTGGAGAGGATGGAAGTCGGTAAGACTGTGGTCGCACCGGTAGTTTACAGAACCCTAACAACCAGTAGAGCTAAACCCAAAACTCACTTTTAACTCAATAAAACCAGAATTTTCTCCTTCCGTAGAAATGAGTCCCCAAATTTCCATTAAAGGTGCAGTGTGGAAGATTTGGTGAAGTTGCATGTCGTATCCGTCACCTCACCCTCACCCTTCTGAACATACAGGAGAACCTATGGTCGACTTCAGTTGTCATGAAACATCGAAAGATGTTTAGTATGTCCATTCTGGGCTACTGTAAAACCGTGACAGTCCCAGTAGTGAGGACCCACTCCTCATGTAAATATACATTAATGTGCTCATTTAAGAGTGATGTGAAATAATAATACATTCAGGTGATTATGAAAATGTAAGTATGTCATTGATTTTTTTCCACCCATAGAAGTGACAAGAATGACCAATATCTTACACACTGCGCCTTTAACTATTTCATGTCCCCAAACTACTTCCTGTCTGGTCTAACATGTGTGGTATAGAGACTACAAGGCTCTGAAGTGGCTCTAAGACCCATTGGTGCTACGGTCTGACTTGAAAATGTCTCTGAAGGCATCAGAGAGTTAATTTCAGTCACTGCACAGCACCCCCTGCTGGCCACAATTAGAATCACCCACTCAACACTTCTTCTTAATTGGGTCATTGCACCATGTCTAAATCATATTGACAACATGGTTAGTCCCACTTTAAGTGGCTCTGGTTGCCAACATGTCTGTATGGGGGTCTAATCACTGCACAGCGCCCCCTGTTGGCCACCATAACACTTGCCATACTCAAAATGGAATAGGTTGTTGTCTTAAGAATTTTGCAGTTGTCCTCAGGAAGTTATGTTCACAAACAAAACAACCCCCCAAATCTCATCTCCTTTAACCTCCTTCACCGTCATATCTCGTGCTGTTATTCCATCATGTGACCTTGGCTCATGTCCGTGCCAGTAACCCCGCCCCCTCAGCCGCCAATCGCCAAGAACCATTAGTTGTACTCATTAACTAACTTTGCCTCCCAGCACATGACTGGTTTATCGTCAGTCCTCCCGAAACCATAAATCCACCTCATAATGGTGTTGTGTTGACTTTAATGGAGACTCTGTCATTAAAGGTTCAGTGTGTAGGATTTGGTGATTTTACATGTTACACCTAAATACCCTTCCCTTGTTATGGTATCCTTTAGTTTCATCATCAAAATATTCATTGTTGTTGTAATAGCATGTTTTTTTGCATGGCGCCCTCTAGTGGAAAGGACCACTTCCTAATGGCATCAACACACCATCCATTCAGGAGATTATACACTTGTTAAAGGTGCAGTGCAACATATGGTAGCCCCCTCAGTTGTCATTAAAACTCAAAAGATGTTTACTATGTCCACTACTGTAATAACATGGCGGCCCCTGTACGACAGGACCCGCTCCTCATGTAAATATGCATTGTTGGGCTCATTTACGGGAATTGGAAAAATAAAATAATACATTTAGGTGATTATGAAAATGTCAGTATGTATGCAATATTTTCTTCTACCAATAGAAGTGACAAAAATGAATGAAATCTTACACACTGCACCTTTAAACAATTTTGTCGAAAAATAATTTGACACACTGGACCTTTAAATGTTACACAAGCAACATGAGCAAACAATCATTCTAACTTAATTGACCTAACTTAATTTAACTTAACCTGACTATCTAACTCTTTTTAACTTTCATTCATGCCTTGACTTTTTTTAAAATTTACAATGTCTTTGTCCCCTCCCCGCTTCTCCACAGTGGGCCTCTACTCCTCCATCTTCGGCATCCTGCAGCTGCTCTGCCTGATGACCACCCCTGTGATAGGTCAGATCATGGACTGGAAACTGAAGGACAGTGATGACGGGACGGAGGAGGAGAAGGAAACTTGCAGCAAGTGAGTCAATGTCCACTCACACTCTGTGCCACGATGAAGCATGAAGAGCCCCATGCCCCCCTCAGGCCGTCTCGTCCCTTTTCTATTTTTAGACCCAGGCGTCTGTGTTTATGGTGTTTGTTCGTGTGGAAGAGAAAAGTATAGAGACTATATTACATATAATGTCTGATAATTGAATGTGTCTGTCCTCATCCAGGATGGAGCCAAAGAAAAAGCGCAGAGACAAAAAGATTCAGAAAGTGACCAATGCCCTGCGAGCGTTCATCCTCACCAACCTCCTGCTGGTAGGATTTGGTATCACATGCCTGATTCCCAACCTCCCCCTACAGGTGAGTCATCCACAGACACAGGCATGAAAATACCAGTTTAACAGCAGGGAGGCAAAAACAAAAAGAGCTCTGTCGCCCCCTGGTGGCTTTGATGTAGAAGAAACGAAGCCATTGTTTATTATTATTCTTTTCCCTACTACAAATGTATTGCTTTTGTTTGGAGGTTAGGTTAGCATGTACAAAAACTCACATTTTTTTTGCTGTGAAAGTTTGTCTTCTTCTTTATCAATTGGCTCCACAGCACCATCCTAAAGTCAGCCCCGGTACTGCGTTATAACGACATGCATGAGTTATTGTTGGACGCACATCTAAGTTGGATACACATGTGTATCACCTTGAGATCGGAAAAAAATGTTCGTGGAGCATATCTCGAAAACGAACTGGAAGTCGGCCATTTTGAATTGAAGTGCCTCGGCTGAGCCCAACCTGGAGTTGTGACATTCCCCCATGTGGCGTGCGAGGGCCCGTCATCTCTGCATTTTTTATGTATTCATGTATTCATTCATTCATTTATTTGCACAGCTAGAGCAAGTCGACATGCATAGTGCATATTTAGCTACTGTCTAAGGTTAATATATGAAGAGCTCTACAGCGCAGAAGCAGTCAGGCATACAATGAGGCTACAACGAGGACAAGGTAACTCCATTTAGCACAACGTGACCATTGTATTAAACATTTACTTGTGAGGTGCAGTGACTAGCTCCTTTTAGGCAGTTTCCAAGTTATCTTTAGTCTATGCAAGGCAAAAATACATCCATCAAATCCACAAGTCACATTCCGTCAATGAATAACTGCAAATATGAAATAATTAATATTTGCATTTTCTGTTGCAGATTGTGTCATTTGTCCTTCACACTGTGGTGAGAGGATTCATCCACTCAGCTGTGGGCGGCCTCTATGCGGCTGTGTAAGTCACACACACACACACACACACACACACACACACCACACACACACACACACACACACACACATTTGTCATTGTTATCGTCATGTATTATCACTTATTGTGGTGGCATTGTCGTCCTCCCTCTGCAGGTATCCGTCCTCACAGTTCGGCAGTCTGACCGGGATGCAGTCTCTGGTCAGTGCTGTGTTTGCTCTGCTGCAGCAGCCGCTCTTTCTGGCCATGATGGGACCCCTGGAGGGAGACCCCTTCTGGGTATAGCAACACACACACACACACACACCCACACACACACACACACACACACACACACACACACACACACACACACACACACACACACACACACACACACACAGACACACACACTATAAATGACGACACGCATTGAGACTCTCACACATTTTCCAACGTGTGTCGTTGTTGTGGTCATGCAGGTGAACATCGGCCTCCTGGCCCTGAGCATGCTGGGTTTCCTGCTGCCGCTCTACCTGGTCTACTACAGATGGATGCTCTACAGACAGCGCGAGCAGAAACAGGAAAACGCCAAGATCTACATCAAGATCAACGGCTCTGAGATCCCCGAGGCCTTCGTCTAGAGGGAACCAGAGAGAAAACGGAGAACACTGACACGTCAAAGGATGAATGAAAAAAAAATAAATAAATCACCCATCAACACCCAAACCGCCACCTCCGTTTTCCCCCCAATCCCATTCGAACGAACTTCCACTGTGGTTGTCATGGAAACGAGTCCATTGGAGCGGTGTTGCCGAGGAGAAAAGTGAAACGTGGCGAGGGGAAAGGGAAGAACAAGAGGGAGGAAAAGACTGTGAAAGGAAAGAGGCGTCGGCTCTCTGCGTTCCCCCCAAAAAATTCCTCTGACTCCTCTTCTCTGATCCCCTCGTTCCCCGGCAGCCGCCAGGAAACAGGAAGCTGCTCTCAGGCCTGTGAAACCAGCAGGACAACACCAATATTATCATTTGTAGTATCATCTTTGAGTGATTCTGTCGTTATTTGTTTTCTTTTTTGTTCTGATGATGAAATGGACAGGGAGAAATGGTGGAGAGTCTTATTGCTGATAGATGAGAAGAGGAGACCGTTATTATGATTAATCCTCTTTATTTCATTACAAAGCTAACATCTTATTATACAGTATGAAATGGCTGTAGCATAGAATATATATATACATATATATATATATATATATATATATATAT
>JAFBJT010110960.1:0-10979 GCA_016785325.1 Chascanopsetta lugubris
GTGTGTGTGTGTGCGTGTGCGTGTGCGTGTGTGTGTGTGCTTGTGTGTGTGTGTGTGTGTGCGTGTGTGTGTGTGTGTGTGTGTGTGCTTGTGTGTGTCCTGTGGCTTCTCAGAAAATCACTGTGGTGACTGAGAGACAATTTTCTAGGTGCAATGATTTGTGTAAAACACTGAGGTTACTTTAAGACAAGTTGCATTTGTCATAGATTAAAGGAGCAGTGTGTACAATTTGGTGACACCTAGAGGTGAAGTTACATGTGATATCCATCACCTCACCCTTCTGATCATGCAGGAGAACCTGTGGTCGACTTCAGTTGTCATTAAAACTCAAAATGTTTAGTGTGTCCACTCTGGGCTACTGTAAAAACATGGCGGCCCCCGTAGAGAGGACCCGCCCCTCATGTAAATACCCGTTAATGGGCTCATTTAGGGATAATTGGAAAAATATGATGCATTTAGGTGATTATGAATTCATGAAAATGTCAGTATGTCATTGTTTTGTACGATTTCTTGACAGTGGCAAAAATGCATCTCTTGAAATCGTACACACTGCACCTTTAAACCGTTCAAAAACAGAGTCAGTGAAGTGGGTGCCAATCTCCCCCCCGATATATTTACAACTCCAATCCAACGTGGAAATGTTCCGGAAAAGCCTGTTGTGGTGTGTTGTATGTGCGACATGTCACCGTGTGCTACTGTACGTGGCCACGGCGCAGCGGCGGTGACTTTGGCCCCGCCCACTGTGACACCCACCTCACCCAGCCTCATTCCCTCCACACGCTGCCCCCGTGGGGACATTAGCGTGGATAGCGGCGGCGCTCTCCCGAGGTTATGTAACGGCGGCTCCTGGCGGCACGTTTACACACATTCCTCACTTGTGATGTTCATGAATAGTTCATGGAGTCGTCATGTTGCGGCTCATTTATTCGCAGGGAGAACAGGTTGTAATTATGTTGCCGTGTAAGGTCACGTCTCCATACGTTTCCACTGTGGTGAACTGACTGATGTGTTCCAGTGAAGCACCTCCACGCGCCTCAGCTCCCATTATTGTTGTTTACATTAACACAGTGAGCGCCGGATGACAGATACGGGCCTGTAATGACTCTATTTATCATCTAAAGGTCCAACATTTAATTAAAAGCCCACATCTCCAGAGATGCTGTGTTATTGTTTCGGTATCATGTGATTATACGAGTAAGTCCAATTAGATGTCACTCATCACAACGTGTAATTGTTTTTCAATGGTAAGGATTTGCCGTTGTTTTTTATTGCATTTATTTACAGGAGATTGACCTTGAGACGAGGACACGGGAATGTTGGTTGAAAATAGTCGTGAACAGTGACACCTGTGGCAGTGAAAGGGCGTTGCAGCTCGCAGTGGCAAACATAGTCACAACATTCAGAGACAGCCGTGAATTGCCATGATAAGGGTGAGGAGGTAAGTCCAGAATTGTTTCATATAATTATGCTTTTGTGGCTGCCGGTGATTTTAAACAAAAAAGTCGCGTAGTGCACCTTTAATCTTTTTTTCCCCTTGAGCTCCCTTAACGTATCTGTGTGCACCGTTGTTTGCTTATTTGAAGTTAAAGATGCTGCAACCCTTCAAACATCCATGCCCGTTGAACACCTTGTGAAAGAATTCATCGGCCTGAGCGTAGACACTCTGTAGCCATGGTGACCGATATGCAAATGAGGTGAAGAATAGACAAAGTCACGGAGACTCTGGGGTACGACTTGCGTTAGTATCTAGTCATGATGACTTTCGACTACGCTCTATTACCTGCTTTTCATGCTGCGGCTGACACACACACACACACACACACACACACACACACACACACACACACACACACACACACACACACACACACACACACAGATGCGCTTGCAGACACTTGCAGAAAAGAGGATGAGTGCGCAGAGAACACGATGACAGGGCTGATTCATATGTCAGGATACAGAATGAGAGTGGATGTGTCATGTGTTTGAATAATTACCGACCTGGCTGCACATGCAGGAGAGTGGACAGAAGTCAGGGTCAAGTGAGGGGGCGGGACATAACAATAAACGTTTGAAAAAACAAAAGAATTAAAAAAACATGTATCTGAGGGTGGAAGGGAATTGAACGCGTGACCTCATGCAATCAGAGTGCATGAGTTTAACACTGAACATATTCCATCATGGAATATGTAGCACTTTTCCTTTTTTTATGTGACTGTTACTGTCAAACATTTTTGAATTTTGGACACAACTCCAGTGTGTAGGCTGTAGTGGCACCTAGTGGTGCAGTTGCATGTTGCAGCTGAACACTTCCTTTGATAACATCCCTTTCTTTCTCAGCATGTTGAGGATCCGACGGCAGCCTCCATTTATCATTAGATGATCATTTATCATTGTTCGGTTTGACCGTTGTGGGCCACAGTAAAAACATGGCGGTGCAACATGGCCGCCTCGTTAAGGAGGAGCCACTCCTGATAACAAATATAAATATACAAGGCTCGTTCTCGGGCAGTGAAAACCAAAACTCATACATGTAGGTGATCTGAATTATCATTTTACATTCCACTGTTACCAATTAAAGGTGCCGTGTGTACGATTTCTGTCATTTTTTTGCACGTTCATCAATGGTCGAGAATAATTCATCTAGTTAGTAACATTCATCTAATTAGTCTTAATTGCTGACACAGCAGTTTTTATTGTGATACAGCCTTGAAACAACGAGTATTTCCCCTTTTGCACAGAGGCTACTGTGATTCTTTTATTTTTTTTAGATGTGACCAAACGTCTTACATAAAACTTCTCTCCGCCACCTGAAATGAACAGAAAAGGGCATTTTCTAAAATACCTGCAGACGTCACCAAAGCGCTTATGTAACGGGGTCTGACCCGAGCGCAGACGCCCTGAACCTCCCCCTGCTGAGGCTGTGCTCCGACCAGGCTCCGCCCCTCAACTCCAACTATTCACTCCGACATCTGGCATTTTGGTGCTCACACAGACCCTTTCTTCTTCTTCTTCTTCTTCTTCTTCTTCTTCTTCTTCTTCTTCTTCTTCTTCTTCTTCTTCTTCTTCTTCTTCTTCTTCTTCTTCTTCTTCTTCTTACTCTTATTGTGACTCATACACCGCAGGCCACTTAACACACAGTGCCCTGGGAGGCACAGTGACAAACACACACACACACACACACACACACACACCCTCTGCACCCCTCCCCATGAAAGGACTTATGCAGTGCATTAAAGGTGCATTGTGTAAGATTTTGGTCATTTTTGTCACTTATAAAAAATATCACAACACGATGACATACTGACATTTTCATGACTTTATAACCAATTTTATTTTTTTCCCACCGCCCTAAAATGAGCCCATTAAATGTATATTTACATGAGGAGAGGGTCCTCTCTATGGGGACCACCATGTTTTTACAGTAACCCCAGAGTAGACGTACTAAATCTTTTTATTGCATCTTTTGAGTTTTAATGACAACTGAAGTCGACTACAGGTTCTCCTGCATGTTCAGAAGAGTGAGGGTGAGGTGATGGACATGCAACTTCACCTCTAGAGGTCACCACATCCTACGCACAGCACCTTTATGGAATAATGGCTGAGGAGAAGACCTGATCGTGACCTTTGACCTCCTCATGTCAGCTTCAAACTCCACAATCGCCCCGTCACATGTTCACAACCCGGCTTTGAATCCCACGGCTCTGTTGCATAATGAGCTTGTTTACACTCATCATTTGTGGGGATGAGAGGATGTGTGTGTGTGTGTGTGTGTGTGTGTGTGTGTGTGTGTGTGTGTGTGTGTGGACTGTGGTGGTGATAATAGTGTGTGTGGGAGCGAGGGCACACAAACAACTATGGGCTGTTTTACATTTGGATGGGTTTTCCCATTACAGCACTCAAAGAGCCTCTGAGAAACAAATGATGAGTCACACTTCATATTCTCATTTCTCAGGAAATCAAGTGAAAAGATGAAATCGTAATTATTATTATGTTCAAAAGTGGGTCACATCCTCTTCTGTTGGTTTTAATGATATCTCGAGGCAAAGTTGCATATCATCCAAGAGTGGTATTTCGTTTGTCCATTCTGGGCTCCTGTAAAAACATGGCAGCGCAACATGGCCGCCTCTGGAGAGAGGACCTACTCCTGATGTAAACAACAAGTGATTAACAAATTTAGACCATCTATCACTAAAAATCATCTGTATAAACAATTTATATTTATATATACATATACATATATTATATAATTTATTACATATCTATAATTCTCCAAATAGAAAATAATTTTCACCTAACTTTTACACACTAGACCTTTAAGGTCAGTATCATTTAATTGTAATTTACCTTCCAGGGGCATTGTTGGTATATGTTGTATTATTAATGATCAATTATTATAAAATACATAATAATAATCAATTAATATAAAAAATATAATAATAATAAAAAAGCAGACAAATACAAATTACAATTATGATTATACATGATAAACAATTTACATGATCAACCTCAGGATTTCTGCCTGATTATCTGTAAATGTTTCCAAAGATTTTCACTCATAACAAAAAGGCTCTATCACACACAGCCTGCGGAAAAGGTTGGAAGTTATCGGCCAACGGACTAACACAGTGTTTGTTTTTGTTGGCATTTGTTGATTTGCTGACAAAAGCAAAACCTGCATCATTTGAATTATGACAAATAAACTGAGGCCAGAATCAGTGAACACAGGGAACACAGTGTATTTTTTTTTTTTTACAGTTTGCAGTTTTTAAATGCAGGACTGAGTCAGACCATGTGTTCAACAGCTCAACCTCAAAACTAAAAATATGCTACATCCATGAGTGACAGATGATGGGAGACAAGTGATTATAGTTTCATAGTTGTTTGATTAAAGGAAGTTGGATGAGTGCAGTGTGGCACTGATTCCACACATCAAGTCTGCTTCAGGCCTTACTGGGATCGTGATAATGAAGAGGAGTGAGGCTTAAATGATTCCGTCTCGTCTTTGTAAAGTGATGAGAGTCACAAGAGATGTGGTTTGATACATTTCTTATGAAGAAGAAGAGGGGAAGAGGACTGATAGTGTTGTTGCAGCCTTGTCCTCAGATCACAGCATGGACGAAGAAACACTCCCCCTCCAAATCTGTCAAACTTCCCAGTGTCAACACATTTGTTGGACTGGTTTGAACCGCAGCTTTTGGATCTTTCCTGATCTGATTTTTCCATAAATAAGATCAATGTCATGGTTTTGAAACGCACTGCAAATAGTGACCATGGCAACGCTTTGCTTCCGTGACAGATCTAAAATGTTTAATGTATGATGTAAAAAAAAAAAAAAAATTTCAAATCACATAGGTAGAGCAACAATTAAGACCAAACAATCCTCCATATTTCTCTTTGGCATCTTTTTAAGTTCTTAAAACAGACGAATGACTGCATTATTAAAACAGTACATTCCTCTGGTCCTGTACAAATCCCTTACAAACACAGCAGCTCACATTTGAAAAGGAAAACAAATAGATCACTTTATCATTGTTGTCACTTCTTCCATCTTACTGGCACATGCCAAGTTTATATTTACATGTGGATGGAAAGGTTGGTTGGCACTGTGAGCATCATGAAAGCATTACACAGAGTAAGGCAGTTGTTCTGTGGCACAGCTTCATAGTTTGACGTGGATTGTTTGTGGTGAACGATGAACTTTTAACAACTGACAGTAAACAATCGAATGAAACGATGGAAGTTGCTCCAACTTCATTTGAGGTGTTGATTGACAGGTGGGTCCGGACTATCACAGAATAATGTGTTGATTAATTGATCAATTGTTAGTAAACAGCCAATGGCATAAGCTGTGTACAAATACTAGGTTCCAGTTGGGACTGAGGGTTGGAAAGTATCAATACATTCCCAAACTCTGAAAATAAGTTCTTTTGAGAGGTCAAACACATTCTGCAGAACTGACTCAGGAAATTGTTGCATTTTTTGGTTTTTTTAAACCTCATGGTTGAGGAAACTGTCATTTATAGACTGTACGGGGCAAAGCAGTGGATAGAAATTGCAATGATGACACCTGTTGGCCAAACCGTGGTACTTCATCCATACAGGTCTTCCATCCTTTCTCAATGTTTCTGAACATTGACGATGTGTGTGTGTGTGTGTGTGTGAGAAGCATTCGGTCCCTTTACGACACAGTGTGGTATCATGAGTCCTCTTCATTGTGGAAAAAGATGTAGTAGAATAGAGCGCTGATGACGAGCAGAGCCACCGACAGCAGCATGTTCTTCCTGTTCTCTCCTCTCAGAGTCTCCAGCTCCTTGTCTGCAGAAGATAAACGACACAAGTGCACAGGTGTTAGTGTGAGTCGGCACTCTGATGACCTGCTGCAATCTGATTATCGATGGTGTACATTTCCGAACGGAATGGAACACATATTCACGCTATCACTTGCATATTTCTTTTGATAGTAAACAGCACTTTAAAAGGACTAAAAATGGATCCATCTGGAAAATATGACCGTCTTACTTTCACAAATCTTTTCATCTGCGTGCGTAACGGAAATATTCTCACCGAGCTTCTGCACCCTTTCGTTCATGATGGCCATTTCATCCTCCAGGTCCTGCCTGTGGAGCAGAGCACAAACACGTCAACACCTCACTGTGTTTACAGGGTGTCATCAAATATATTTTCAAAATAAAATACTCACATTTGATCCCTGGGGATTTACAACGTAAACAAAGTACAAATTAATAATTACACCCACCCCCCCCCCCCCCCCCCCCCCAAATTAGAACACTGTGTGTGAATGGTTGCAAGTCGTCATCATCATCATCATCATTATTATCATCATCACCTGTCCTTGTCAGAGAGCTGCCCCTTCCGGCTCTTGAACTCCGCCCTCTCCAGGTTGTCCTGGCAACGCGCCTTCCTCTCCTCCAAGCGGTCAATCTACGGCATATACAACATGTATTCACATCTTGGACAGGCAGACAGTGAAATCAACAGTTAACACATCAACACAGCGATGTCATATAGAGTAGTCAGACAGTTCAGTGGGCGGTGAATGAATGACACGTACTAGCTAGTGCAGCATTTAGCAAGCGTCGGTGAGAGAGCGACATGCGAGCTGAATGTAAAATAACCGACTTGCAGCGTCTCACCTCAGTGGCGACGCTGGTTTTCTCTCTTCTTTTGTCTTTTTGTTTCGTCATTTTGCGCCAGGAGAGGAGCGCGCGCACACACACACACACACACGTACACACTACTGTTTACAGGCTGATCTGTGACTGTGCGGAAGTGCTTCGTCTTCTTCTACGCAATGTTAACCTCCTCGCTCCTCCTCGCGCTACATGCCTCTGCTGCCACCTGCCGGTCACTTGGATATCATACAGCTGAGTGTAATTAACATCACCTGTTGCTGCCGGCTTCAGGAAACGTAAGATAACGTCGTGTTTTTTCACCGTAAAATGTAATTATAGCGAGGCCGAGGAGTCAGAATGAATTGTTTTTCGATAATAACCCATTTTAACCACTATTGATATTATCAATTGAATTAAGATGCATTTTGAAAGGTATTTTCGCTGTGGTGCTGCCACAGGGCTAGCGCTACAGCTGCCAAGAGCGGGAGACAGACGGGTGAGCCGAGTTATTGTTGACCGGCTCTAATCGGATTATTTGACCTGCGAGGACACGACATGTTCAGAGGAGAAGGAGAGAGGTGAGGAGGCAGCACATTCTCCTCCTCCTCGACCCTCTCTATTCCCCCCGTTTGTTGTTTCTGTTGTTATTATTGTCGTCGAAATGCCTCTGTTTATAAACCGGGACCAGATCTTTGCACACCAGGTTCACCTCCTGGAGCACAAACTCAGGGTAAGAGACTGCAGAATAAATAGTCTACCACTTTATCCAGCTCATACAAAAGAGTTTTATTGTGTGTTTAAGTGCGTGTGTTTGTGTTTTCAGAGCAAAGAGGAGCGGATACTGGAGCTGGAGACCGAGAACGCTATTCTCCATTTGAGACTCGCTGAGGTAAGAGGGTTTAATCTGACTTCCATCTCTGACTGTCCTGCTCAGGCTTAACACCCTGTGTTTCACAATGTTTGTGTAAAATATTATATCGTTAGACATCTAGAGGTAATGTAGGAGAACTTTGGGTCAGCTTCAGTTATCAACAAAACTCAAAAATAGGTTAGTTTGTCCATTCTCGGCTTCTGTAGTTTACATTGTGCACCGACTAAATAGTGCAGGTGTTGTTGCTGGGCAGAGGAGGCGGGGCCGACTTTGACCGGTGCTCTTAAAGCAGCAACAAGCAACCAACACCTCTGTAATATGCCTTGATATTGAATTTATAATACAATTGCCCCCAGAGCAGTGTTACTTCAAAGGACCAATACAATATTATTTAAGAAGAAAGGATTAGCCTGTTTATTTGTGTCATGTGTTCTGTTTTGGCCTAATGTAAGAATGAAGTAGTAGCAGTAGTAGAGTCGTGAAGAATAACCTTTTTAATGTCGTGTCCCTCACAGTGTCTGGCGAAGCTGCGTTCTGACCATGAAGAGAGCAAAGCGCTGAATCATCAACATGAGAGAGACGCACAGAATGAAACCCGGATCAGCCTCAACAAACTCCTGTCAGGAGTCCAGGTACGGACACTCTGTGACGCTCGTGTGGAAGCAATTATCACGTAACGATAACGTCCAGATCAGGGGCGTCAACATGCGGCCCGTGGGTCAGAACCGACCCACCAGTGGGTCCAGTCTGGCACCGCTGACCAACTCTTGATGAGTCTTCTGTGTGGTTGTGTCTGTGTCAGGGTGTGAAGCAGGACCTGAGCGAGGTGTTTGCGGTCTATGTGAGTTTTGCCACTGAGCTGGAGGAGCAGAGCAAACAGCTGCTGGAGAAGGTGGAGCAGGCCAGCGCCGCCCTGACAGGTGACGGTGCCGGAGACGAGGTGCAGAGTGAGTATCTGAGAGGGTGGAGCCATGAATTTGGCATCTTCTGTGAGAATAATGTGGTGCAGATCTATGTTGTTTTTAAAAAAAAAACTGATTTAAATGTAGTTTCATAAGGGTCTTGTACTTGTGTCACATATGATTTTAATAATTTTTGTAAACATACATTTTTTAATCCCCTCCCCCTGATTTAAATGACCATCAACCACATCATTGTTTGTGTGCCTCTCTTCTGAATTGGGTTAGAGGTTGTGCTGGCTGTATCTCCATTAAGGTGTGTGTGTGTGTGTTGTGTGTGTGGCCTGGTAATCCTCTCACATAGCTCCTCCCCCTTCTCTCCCTACCCTCCAGTCAGCCCCAGGGTGACAAGTCGGCTTTGGCGAAACCGATCTTATTGAAGGGTTTGGCTCAGATGAGTCTGAGTACTCGTTGCTCATTGGATAAAACCACAAGCTTCACTTTTCCTGACACTTTTTTTTAAATTGCTGATGTTGGATGATTTAGGAACATCGAAAAAGCATCTCACTATTTTTCCAGGAATTCACTCAGTCTAGTTCTTGCATGTCTGAGTCTATTGTGTGTGAATGGGAATGGGTGGTGCCAGGTGTTATTTTAAGATGGTTTTAATTCAAAGGTGTAGCCCACTGCAGTCACCACCACTCAGGAACCAGTGTCTGTCCGTTTAATTTGTATACAATGAAAGTTCTCCCCCCTTCCCTCCTCAGCCCTGCAGGACCGTGTTGCAGCTCTGGAGCGCTCTCTGGAGGAGGAGAAGGAGAGGTGCAGGGCTGAGAGGCAAAGGAGGAAAGAACTTCACAACACAGTGGTGGTGAGGACACAGAAGATGAATCACTGCAAAACAGTCAAATGACACACACACGCAAGAAGAAGAATCACAGCAACTCTAACTGTATTTGTTTGTCTGTAGGAGCTGAGGGGAAACATTCGAGTTCACTGCAGGGTGCGGCCAGTTCTCACATTTGACCACGTCCAGTCCTCAACCCCTGGATCAGGGTGAGTCAGAACATGATGCATCATGTGGACACAACTTATAGTATGTGTTCTGTGTTTGATAATCCAGCGTTATTCTTTCTCATTCTCGCTCTCAGACCTGCTCCATCAGAGGAAGTGGTCCACACCATCAGTGATGTGAGCGCACATCAGATTTGTTTGTCTCTAACATCTCCTGTAACACAAATATAGCACATACCACAGATGACATTCTTTGCTTTATTTGTTTCTCTGCATTTCCAGGACACGGTGATGGTGAACTGCCTGAAGACTGGGAGTCCAGTGCAAAACAAGATGTTTGAGTTTGAGAGGTAAAACACTGACATCATCAATTATCCTAAATGTATTTATAATGTCCAAAAAATGTAAGAAAAAAATATAAAGTGTGAGACAAAATTGAAATAACTAAAGTATCTTAAATATGAAATGAGGAAACATCTGTTGGGGAGATAAAATGAAAAACGAAATAATGATTAACTGAAATTAATGTGAAAATGAGATTATAAAAGAGGAATAGATAAAACAACACAGATAAATTAAAATAAATGGAATAAGGATATTTAAATCTGTACATCCATCTAAGATGCGAGAGATTTAGGAAAACCAAAATGTCATTAAAATGTTTGTAATCTTAATAGTTTACATTGCATTGTAACTGTTTTAAATTCAGCTCTTACTGTTTACTGTGGGAATATTATAACTCCACCAGGGTTCATGGACCAGAGGATTCTCAGGATGTCGTGTTTGCAGAGGTCAAACCGCTGCTCACATCCCTGCTGGATGGGTGAGAGTCAAACAATACAAATTTATATCATTGTAAATTATGTAAACTAATTTAATTATTTTCACTTCTTTGCTGTGAATTGAAGTGACAGTAATACGAAGAACAAACAGAATATCAAAGAGTATAAATGATTTATTATGAATGCACGTCCCCCCCCCTCTCTCTCGCTCTCTCTCTCTCTCTCTCTCTCTGCCCTGCAGCTATAATGTTTGTATCATGGCATATGGACAGACAGG
>JAFBJT010110961.1:0-12313 GCA_016785325.1 Chascanopsetta lugubris
TTCCTATGGGAGTAAGGGAGCGCTCAATTTTTCTTGGCAGTCCACCCCCCCCCCCCCCCCCCCCCCCCCCCCCCCCCCCCCCCATACACTCTTTTACTCTCTCTCTTTATTCCCTTCACTCCATGTGCCCGAGGACCCATTCCAATATGTTTTTGTTTTTTTCTCCTCCTCTCTGCTCTCTTCTGGTGTTGTGGTCGAGCTCCACCTCATGCCTGTAATCATTAGGCTGCAATTTGTGTAGAAAATTGCAATTACAGGGTCTAAAAAAAACAAAAAAAAAGAGCACTGGCCCATAATTTCCTGTGCTTGTAATTCCTTTGTAGACAGTGCAGGAGAAGGTCTTCCCCATTGTTGTTCATAATTAATCGAATCGGACTCAATAAGAAAAGGCAATTAATGTCAGAGGTCTGGCGGCTGCGCGTCACGGAGCAGAGCAGCTGTTTGCGGTCTTCTGAAAAATTGAAGTAGTGATACCTCCCTCTGGTTTGTCCGTTCCCTCATCCTGGAAACCAGTGAGTGTATGTGTGTGTGTGTGTGTGTGTGTGTGTGCGTGCGCGCGCGCGCGCAGGCACGGTGACCGCTCGGGCCTTTCTTCACCATGAGATCCCAAACAATGGGAGGAGCCGAGGGCCCTCCAGAGCCGGGCTCCCGTCTTCAAAGGAGACGCGCTCCGGCGTCATTGTGCCGGGGCCCCGGTGTCGCAGCCTTGATCTGTGGCAGGAGATGAGAATGAGGAATCTGGGTACTTGTGTTATCTCTCCGCCATGATAGAATTAGCTCAAGGGGAGCCGCGGTTCACGCTCTGCTTTCATCCGCTCACACACGCCGCCTCTGTCAGTCAGCGATGTGCGCGGCGCAGCCGGCGCTATAAATACATACAGGAGGTTTTCGTCTTCCTCCTGTCACATTTGAATGTGACGAATTCGTGGAGTCGAGGGAGAGACGAGCCCTCCTTTATTTTTTTTTTATTTGTTGTCGTCCTGTAAATGTAGTTCTATGGCCCCGATGCGTGTTCGTCCAATGGGAGGAGGTCACATGGGATCGAGTGTTCAAAGAAGAATAGATATAAATGATAATGTTTACTCCGTAAGTGATAAACACAGCTTCAACACTTTGAATTCAAGGCGTTTTTCAGACATTGACATAGTTTGTCTGCTTGATTTGGCAAAATAATGATACTTAAAGGTCAAATACGTAAAGATTTAATTCAGTTTTTTTCAATTTCTATTGGCTGGAATTACTTATAGAATTATCATACCGATGTTTTGAGCACCTGCGTGTATGTATTGTAGTTTTTACATATGCTGTGGGGCTGGGGCCACATCATGGCCGCCGCCATGTTGCGAAACCATGTTCTCACAGTAGCCCTGAATGGACAAACCATTTGAGTTTTAATGGGATCTAAAAGTTATTCTACAGTAGTGTGAGGTCAAATCCGAAACACTGCACCTTTAAAACAGTGTATTTTCCCATATTCGAAATAAGGATAGAACCCAATCACACATTTGACAGGTGTCAAATTATTTTTCAAAATAAAACATGTCAGAGTTGGTATGGATTTCCTGTCTTTGTTTCCTCTCCTGTCTAAGTTGCAGGATGTTACACCAACCAATCAGGAGGCTGCAAGCACAGCTTTACACTCTGACTCACAAACAATAGGCCTGTTTGACCTTTACATGGCATTGTGCATGGACACAAAGGTAAACAATGTGTCACTTGATAGTCGTACCTTTACAGTGGTAGATGAAGGGGTGGAGCCAGTGTAGAGAGTTGTAGTTCAAACTCCATTTGACCCAATCATCAGCGAGTCCCAGCTGCCAATCAAGTTTTATTTTGTAAAATTATACAATAAATCCAACGTAGCAAGTTAACGATTCTAAAGTACATTGTGAGAGTTCATTGTGAAGAACAGCTGAAAATGATAGAAGCAACTTTTGAGTTTCAACTCCCATTTTGACCCATTCATTAACATGGTAAAGGTGGAATATATGAGCTATACCACAACCTGCCACACGGGGGCAGTTGAAAAGCTTTGCACCTTTGAGTAAGACTCACTCATCATTACTCTCCATGTATGGTCTCTTCACAGGTGGGCCAACATCACCTGTTGTTACCCATAATGCCTCTCTCCGCCAGAAAGTTCCACCTTAAATCCACCTTAAATCAGAAAACACTGATGAGTCAGCTCGCAAATCCAAAACGATCAAATTTGTGTGGATGCTAATAAGACATGTTGAGGTCATTAGTATACAGTTTTCTGCATGGTTTAAAACCCTCTGTGTGTGTGTGTGTGTGTGTGTGTGTGTGTGTGTGTGTGTGTGCGCGCGCGTGTGCGCGTGCACGTGTCCAGTACTGTAGCCACATCGTGGAGCACAGCATTTCCTCTTCCTGCTGCACACGTCCGACTCCGGGATTGATGGCTGTTTTCAGAGCAGCATCAATTTTCAGACATAAAGCAGAATCATAAGCCGCAGGACGGAAAACAATTTTGTTCCGTCTCCTTCTGCATTCTGTTTTGTCTTCTTCAGCACTCCCTCTCTCTCTCTCTCTCTCTCTGTCTCTCTCTCTTTCTCTCAGTAACACACATACACACACACACGCACACACACACACACACACGTCTCACCACAGTGTGCAAGGTTACTAATTTCTCCTGGGCTTTGGACTTCGGCGTGAGAGAGGGCGAGAGGAGAAAATGAAAGGGAGGAGAAGTGGCGGCGGCGGCGGCGGCGGCGGCTCAGAGGAAGCCGCCCACATTGAAGGCGCCTGATATCACCTCTCATCTCATCCTTTCTTTTCCCTTCATTTTTTTTGGCTGCTCGCGTGTCTCTTCTGTCTCAGGGCTCAGAGCAGCCAGTGTGCCCCCCCCACCCCATCCCCCCCCGCCCCCCCCCCCCCCATCCGCCCCCCGCCCCTCTGCGGAACCATGTCAGTTAAATCTTTGACTCCATTTACACCTTGTGCAAAAATGCATTTCGCCCGTCCAGAATGTGCCCAGATGCACATTTACACCTGACATTTGCCCAGAGGGAGGGAGGGAGGGAGGTGGGGGGGGGGCATACTGAGTCGTGAGGGCGCTGTCCGGTACCCCAGGCAAAGAAAACGTCAAATAAGAAAAAGATGGAGGAAGAATAAAGGACTGGATTTAAACCTACACCTAACCCGTATTTCTGTCATGGATTAATGTATCGATTCATTTCTTTGATTTGATCAAACGATTATTTTAAGCCTGAAAAGACACGTCTGAAAAAGACGAAACCATCTTCCTCCGACTTATCACCTGATGTTTTTATGTCGAGTTGGCCGATAGACACCATCACTGGGAAGCCTGTGTGTGTGTGTGTGTGTGTGTGTGTGTGTGTGTGTGTGTGTGTGTGTGTGTGGCTCGTGCACATCTTCAGAGTGCTGGTGAATGAGAAGCGGTGTTTATCTTCCTCCAGCTCCTGAACCTTAAACAGTCACAGCAAAAAAACCCGAATCAAAGATTCCATGAACCGATGCAGAGAATTTGTAACCGAATGGGATCACAGTCGATCAATCGTCTCAGCTCTGATTGGCTTGCTCTCATTTTCATTCAACTCGTGTGTCTGGAATAGCGTGAGGACCTGATTGAAGACGGCCCGCGTGGGGGGGGGGTGGGTGGCCGACAGCTGCTAATCGCCGCTCGGGAACGTTCGTATGTGGTTTCCGGTTCCCACCCGTGCTGTTTGTCGTGTGTGGGATGTAAACACCGTTCCGTCCGTGTCGACCGCAGTCGCAGCTTTTCCGGACCCCCCTTCACGACGCGCTTTGACTGATCGCATCACAATCCCTGCTCCTCGGGACGCTCCCGTGCTTTCATGTGGTGGGGAGCGATCTGACGATCGCCCTTATCGCCCACAACACATGTTAATAGTCCAGCGCGCGTCAATGGGATATTTGCCTGTGAGGGAATGGGTCTCGGTGTGAGGACGAGTCGAGGGGGTGGGCTTTTACCCCCAGTTCCAGTGTCTGTCGTTCCCCCAGCTGATGCCATGAAGACGTTCGATGTGTAAATTAAAGGTGTAGCATGCAGAGTGAAGTGAGATTAGCCGGTGAAGGAGCAGGTTGCGGTTGGAAACCTTCCTCCGAAGATGTTTGTGTTTGTTTATTCGGAGAATAAGTGATGAATATTTTGAGTAAACAACCGTAGTTTTATTCCCATTTAATTCCGGAATAACGTAAAGATGCTTGATATACAGGCATTGAAGTTGAAATTGAAAATCTAGGTATAATGGTGATATTTCAATACTCTATTCATTATTAATGACTGCCAAAGTGTAATTTTTGTAAAAAAGAATTATTGATTGATTATTTATCGTGATTTGGAGCAATACAAATAACATTTAGCTGACATTTTACTAATTGGTAACAAAAGTAATAATAATAATACTAATACTAATAATAAGACTAATAATAATGTCTTCTAAAAAATAGTAATCATACATGCTAACGATTCCATTGGTGGCAGATTATGGATTTTGCTTTTCCTCCTTCTCAAGTGTTTGATTCTAAATCACCACATTCCCACGTATTTATGTTGCTATTGTTAAAATCAGTGACGGGGAAGAAAGTGTGACAGTGCTCGGATGAAAAATGAAAACAAACTCGTCTCCTCACGCTCCTCACATATTCCTCTCGTTGTCACTGGATCATTATTCGGCTTCCTCCCTAAACTCTCCTCTGTCTATTAATAGAAGATTGTCACTGCTGAGGAAAGTGGGTTAAACCTTTCTTCTAAACACACCCCCAATCAAACCCTGTCTGTCTGTGGCGCTTTGTCAATCTGCACAGCTGCGTTTTCCCAAACCCTGCTGCCGCAGTCAGAGGTTCTTATCTCAGCCTGATAATGACATGACTCAGCGGCTTCCACCCCTGACCCGGGCCACCTCTGGGCCCCGCAAACCCGGGACATAATGGAGACCTTTTTTCACTTCCCGCCTTTTTCCCCCCCCCCCCCCCCCCCCGCCCCCCCCATTGTCCCCGCCGCTGCACATCTCTTAACACCTTCTCCCTCGGCCCTAATTCATTTAAAGATTTAAAAGCAGGGGACCTCCATTATTGATGTCCCCCAGCTGTCTGCGGCCCCGGCCTGCCCTACACCCCCCCCCCCCCCCCCCCCCCCCCCCCCCCCCCCCCCGCCGCGGCGGGTGTTGATGTCCCCCAGCTGTCTGCGGCCCCGGCCTGCCCTACACCCCCCCCCTCCTCCCCCCGCCCCCCTCAGCAGCCACGGTGCAGAGTGTGTCTGGATGGACACATTCACCGGCTGCTCATTAATTGATGCCCCGGTTGGCGCCAGAGGACTAATGCACTTTCACTCTCTTGCTTGGCTCGGCCCCGCCGATCCAGCGTGTCGTCTCCTTCCCTCCCCTCCTTTGTACACACATCAGGCCTTCAGGTTTTTTTTATTTTTTTTATTTTATTTTTTTATGATTATTATTTGTATTTATTTATTTATTTATTTATTTTTACAGAAGGTTGTATAGCGTGAGTTCGAGTTCAAAGGGTCTCTTCACCCCGCTGGCCTTCCAAGAGGGAGGAACTGTGTTAGACAAGGGGTTGGATCTGAAGGAGGGAGTGAGTTCACGGCCAGATCACGGGAGTCGAGGCGGGAGCAAGTGGACAGAGAACGTTTCTCTTCCTCTCTCTCTCTCTCTCTCTCTCTCTCTCTCTCTCTCTCTCTCTCTCTCTCTCTCTCCCCCTCTCCCTCCCTCCCTCCCTCCCTCCCTTTCTCTCCGTCCTCACTCCGTTCCTCCGGGTCCCCGATTTCTCCATCATCCAGCTCGGTGCGTGGGCGGCGGCCATACCTCCGTCGCCCAATTTGAGGAGCGGGCCTGCACCAGAAGGGAAAGTTGAAGGGTTCATTACGCTGCAAACACACCACTGGGAACACGACACCAAGGATAAAGCCGGAGCGGCAAGTGAAGTCATTAAGGGGCCGTTGAAATCACACACACACACACGCTGGTTTTCAGTGAGCAGGCGACAGCAGGAATTAGACTCAGCCACAACAAGAGCTTTTCATCTTCTTTGTCATCACTTCTTTTAGTTTGAGTTGCAGAGCGTTGCACTGTTATTGCGTGTCTTTATTTTTTCTGACTCGTGGCCCTAAATCTGAATTTGTTATACGACCTTGGTTGCTTTTCAGGAAGTAGCCACAGCCAGAAACTTATAGTGCTGAATTTCACTAAATGTTTTTTTTTTAAATTTTTTTTGTTTGTTTGTAACCAAGCGACAACCTCCATCTAAAAGTCATCGACTGAATATGACGATTGACATAGCGTCAGCGACCCTAATTGTGGGCGTTGCCATCTTGCCAATGCGTAACTCCTCCCACTTCCTGGCTCATCCACAAATGGGCAATGAGGAGGAGCTCAGGTAGAGCTGGGGTCGGCTCGTGGTGCTGTCACCTCATCGTTCCAGGTCAGCGCAGGTGTCATTCAAGAGGCCACGCCCATTAAATATGCATAATTTGAAACCTTGATAGAATAAGTGAGTCAGAAAAAAATGACAGTTGTCATGGTAACAAACGTGACTGATTGAGACTAAAAGCGCACGTTGTACCAGGCTTTTGAGATGTTTAATTCACCTCTAAACGTGACCGTTTTAACATGGGAGTCTATGGGGATTGACTCACTTTTGGACCCAGCCTCAAGTGGCCACCCTGTGAACTGCAGGTTTTTCTGGTCCATCAGCCCCTGTAGGTCGTTGCTTGGTTCTCCTTCACCCTTGGTAGGGAGGAGTGAAGTGACCGGTGTTCGATTGCAATACGCAACCTCACCACTAGATGTCACAAAATCACCCAGATTGCACCTTAAAGCTTATTTCATAAAGTTAAAGGGACATTAAACGGATCATTGAAATATGTGAAGGATCAGTTCCAGCCATCCTTTGCATCAATACTGCCATTTGACCAAAATCTCCTTTATCATCGGCTCTATAATCTATCCAGTATTTGTCTTTGGTTCCATCCCGAGTTATTTATATTCTCAGCGTCTATTTCAAGCATTTGAGAAATGTCATCAACACGTTCTCGCTCTGCTGTTATGAATTTTCACAAGTTTGGCAGCGGGGGGGAAAAAAAAAGTTCTTGAAAATGTCAAGCAGCTACTGTCTCTAACATTTGTCTCCTCACTCACACGGCCTGGAGGGAACATTTCACAATAAAAGACTGACTTCAACATAGTTTCATTGTAAACCCGAGCACAAAGCTCCACTGTCTGTGCCGCCTCTCATGACCCTTACTCTCAGGCTGCATATTTTTACCAGTAGATGTTCCTGCCTCGTTTGAGTCACAGTTGCCGGCTCAAAGTGAAAAATATAAAAAAGCAAAGAAAATCACCGGCAAACTGGTGTTAAACATAGTTGAGTGTGCAAGTATAAGGTTAATGTAGTGTCCTCCTATTGTACCTGAAGAGCTGCAGCTTAAAAGAGAATTCTCTGTAGGTTTCCAATGTTTGACCTTTGTACCAAACTGTGTCTATTAAGAAAACTCTTAAAGGTGCAGATCTGTGTCACGTCTATTCTATTCTATAAAACGATCACATTCTGACATTTTTTGCATATTTAATCATCTAAATGTATTTATTTTTTCTCCATTATCCTTAAAGGTGCATTGTGTAAGATTTGGTGACATCTAGTGGTGAGGTTGTATCCATCGCCTCACCCTTCTGAGAACCTATGGTCGACTTCATTTGTCATTAAAACTCTGATGATGTTCGGTATGTCCTCTCTGGGCTACTGTACAAACATGGCGGCTCCCGTAGAGAGGACCCACTCATGTAAATATACATTAATGGGCTCATTTAAGGGCAATGGAAAAAAAAAAAAACATTTAGGTGATTATAAATTCATGAAAAAGTCAGCATGTAATTGTCTTGCGATGTTTTTAATAAGTGACGAAAATGACCAAAACCTTACACACTGCCCCTTTAAATGCGCACGTTCAGGAGAGGGCCCTCTCCAGGCCCCTCGCTGCCATGTTTTGACAGCAGCTGCGTAGTGGACCCACCCAACATCTAATGAGTGCAGGCTCTGTGGGGTGAGGGTGAGGTGATGGATACAACAGGCGGCTTCACCACTAGATGTCACCAAATCGCACACACCGCACCTTTAACTCCCTCTGCAGTCTAGTATAACAGCCTGTCTCCGACACCCGAGTGCCGGCCTGACCGCTGTGTTAGACCTGCAGAAGAAATCAATTCAGGAAATATAGAGGCAATTATTTTGTCTTCCCCACATTCGCTGACAAAGTAGCGGCTAACCGAAGCCAGAAGAAAATACAGAATTAAAGAGGAGAAAACAAATAAGTCTCTGCACTGCACTGCAGGGTCTGGGCTGGAGAAGAGGGGGGCGTGGGGGTGGGGGTGGGGGGCGCTTGCAATGGAACAGGTGAGAGTTTGTGCACCTCCACAAAAAGCAGCTTGTAATTAATGAGGAGTGTGGATGGTATTGATTGGCTGTGTCGTGGTCGTGGACGGGGAACCCGAGATGGATAGATCTTTATTTGTTCCCGCCAAGGCACAAAGGGAGCAGGCAAAGGCAGAGTCCACGAAGCAAAACAGGTCACCGCAGAACCCGCGGTAAGCACGGGGAAAAAGGGGCTCTGAACGAGACGGGGCGAGCGAGGGCAGCGGACTGCGAGGTGCAAAGTGGTGTCACGACCATGACAGGCAGGGGGACGCGAGGGGGTTCGATACACACCACAATGAGTGCGGATGGGGATCAGGTGCGGACGCAGACGGTCCGCAGGTGGTCCGGGAAACTGAGGAGCGGCGACGGGAGGAAGTAGACGAGAGTAGACGCGCGAGGGATCGGGGCCTCGCGATAAGACCCCGGAAATGGGAACGCGGGGGGGGCGCGAAATCACCGGGACACGACGTGAGGGCTCGAGTCTGTTGTACTTGGGTTCCACTTTGGGTTTGCAGCCCCTCTGCTGGCGCGTCCGCATTCCCGCGCTGGAACCAGCTCATGCATTCATCACAGTGGAGCTGGCGCCGGTGGCCCTGACCCAGATGACGTGAATATTTATGAGGGTGTGAGTGTGAATGAATGCAGACCGGTGCCCAGTGAGCCTTAAAGGACGGACCCGCAATAGAGATGAGGGTACGGCACCCGCACGTGCCATAAAGTGCGCGGCCGTGACGCGTGGGTTGCGGCGAATGCGCAGGTCGGGTTGTAAAAATTAACATGGCGCCTGTTTGCCAATGGGTTCCGCTTGGTGAAATACGCCTCGCACTTCGTTAAGGCGGGAGATGCTAATTACAGAGCGCAAACTGTGCGCAACGTACCTCGATGGAAACGTGTTCACGGCGTGATTCAGTGGCGGCCCGTAACATCCAGCGCGTCAGAGCCGATCCACGCACCTGCACCATTCACTCACTTACAACCGTGGCTTCGCGCTGTATGCATGTAATAGACAGACAACACGGAGAGGCCACTGTCAGTGAGGTGCACTGAGGCAAAGGGGTTTCAAACAAAAACACGCCAAAGGGTCCAGTTGACCCCCCCCACACACACACACACCCTAACGGATCATATTCATATGCGGCTTTAAAACGTTTTTTCTTTTCATTTCCCGCCTCTAACGTCTCAGTAACAAAAGATTCCAATGCCATCAAAATGTAAACTCTCACATCTCACTCCTCTAATGTCCTAGTTCTCTCATTTCTCATTCCTCACCAACAAAGCTGCAAACATCACTTACCTCTCTTTCGGTAATTGCTTAGCTCGTACGTCTTCGGTGATTTATGAAAAGTGATTATTTGGCAATAAAAGTAACAAATGATGAATTGCAGCGCCAGTACAAGATGCATATGCTGTTGTTTAAATCACCCCGACCCCTCCACCCCATTCCCCCCCCCCCCCCCCCCCTCCACCAATTACGCTACCTTACGACTCACACTGAGTTCTGGTGTGTTAGATGCTGTCAGAACTCATGGGAAGTGTGGGGTGGCACTTCATTAAGCTCCTTTGAGAACAATCATGGCACAGACACACACCAAGAATGTGCATTTACGCCCCCTGTGTTTGTGTGTGTGTGTGTGTGTGTGTGTGTGTGTGTGTGTGTCAGAATTGAATAGAAAAGGAACAGACAATAAAACATCAAAAAGCTTTTCTGCCAAAGAAGATTATGTTAGATGCAACACTGATGGGATGGAAATCTGTGCAACATTTCCTTCTTTTTTCATCATCAAAAGATCAAGTTTTCAGAATAAAACACTCAACAACTCCCCCCTCTCTCTCTCTCACACACACATACACACACACACACACACACACACACACACACACACACACACACACACACACACACACACACACACACTCTTATCTGTACAGAGTTCCTGTGCCTCCCTGCGTCTACAAACACATTGAGCGCGAGAGCTGATGAGTTCAGGGGATCAGGCGTTGGTTCGGATGCGAGCTGGGATTTGATGAGCAACTCGCTCAGATTCATGTTGATTCAAGCTTTTTGCTTTTTGTTAATGTGATTTAATGTAATCTCCGGGGAGATGGGCGGGGGGTGGGGTGGTGGGGTGTGTGTGTGTGTGTGTGTGGGGGGGGGGGGGGGGGGGGGGGTGTCACGCATGCATTTTCACCCGTTTATTGGGTATGTGCTCGTGCATGTGGAAAGGAAAAGCTATCGTCGGTGGTAAGAGAAGGAATCTGCGAGATAGTCGTCACAATCCAACTGGACTCAGAGAAAAAGAAGTCGTCTCTGGCTTTGAGGCTGGAGCAGGTGTGAGCAGGTGTGGAGCAGTGAGACGGGAGGTGCCGGGGGGATTTGATAAGACGTCTCAATAACAAACAAACAAAAATTGCATTGCCAAACATGGTGCAGGAAATGTGGGAGCAGACAGCTGCCGTCCCTGCTGACACTGACGCAGGATAGTTTGGACGACAGTTTGAGCGTAATGACTTCGACAATTAAAAAACGTACATAATGGTTTTGTTATTCAGCAATTTCGCTCGCGATCCATCCGGGACCGCGATTAAACCAACGACTAAGTAAATGCTGTGTATTCATGTAGCACTTTATCAGGTCTCGATGAAACATAAAGTAGTTTACAGCGCGGTTTGACATTCACCCGATCCCGCACACAGCACCCAGGGTGGAGGCGGGACGCAGGCATCGAACCGCCGACCCTCGGGTCAGAGGACAGCTCCTCTCACCCCTCGGACGCAGCTGCCCCTTTAAGTAAGAAGTGGTCGACCCGCTTCCCCTTGAGCCACAGCCTGTTACAAAGACGCTTGTCACAAAGACATTGCGCATCATGGAGGCTCCTCCCCCCTCAGAGCTGACGACACCAGTGATTGGTGCATCATTACCGATGAGACCGAACCAGTAAGAGCACACATTAGATGTTTGTGATGCTAGAAAGCAGAGGAGGGTTGACTTGGCGAGACGAAAGGGAGGCATATCTAAACCAGAACATATCCTACAACGACGTGTTCGTTTCCATGGCGACACATGACAATAGACAGATCGATGAAAAGCAATGTGGATATCATTATCAGCTGCTGCTTCTCTTCTAATCGTCATTTAGAGTTTATATAAATCCTCAAAGGATGCACCTGTGGAAATGTTAAAGCTACACTCTTCTTCCTTTTGTATTGAAACATATTTATTCGTTCTCCCTCCATTTTTCTCCATTTTCCTTGAAGCTTCAGTTCATTTTTCAGAGAGGAAGCTCGACATTTTCTCCTCATTATTATTCTTTTTATATTTCTCCATTCTCCATCCGAGGGAGTTCGTCGTTTTCTGATTCCAACCAGACACTGAAACCCAGGCAGTGGTAACGTGCCGGATGCAGATCGTTACCTTGTCCAAGCTAATTCGCTTAATGAAGAATCTGCTGATGGCTCACCGGCACCGCGCAGCGGCTGCGCGGATTTGGAACGGTTGAGCCGAGCTCCTAAATTCCGAGTAGCGAGCGAATATATGGTGGACAGAAGCCAGGAGTCAGAAGTGAGGCGGCATAATGAGCGTCCCTGATTTAACATCTGCTGAGATCCATTCATCTGATGTATAAATTTCTCGCGCGCGCTCGCCAGTGGACGTACATTATTTTGGAATCCCACCGAAACGCTGCGATCCGTCAGTGAATTTATGTTTGGACTTGTTGCTGCGAGGCTCATGCATTCAAATCAGTGACGTGCTGTGTGGCTTAGTAAATACCAGCACCCAGACCTGTCCGCTCATACAAATAACTGGGCTTGTTGGGAGGCTGCAATGATCCATCACTAAAACGGTGCACTGCAGAGGAAGGGGGGAAGGGGGGGGGGGGGGGGG